>JANTPZ010115535.1:0-11688 GCA_025593235.1 Vachellia pachyceras
GGGGCCATTACCCTCTCCCCCAAAAGCTAGCTCATGGGGGCGTGCAGCGCGCCCGCTTATATAGCCCAGCACCCTCCCGAACCTCTCCGATGTGGGACTTTGACATTCTCCCCCAGCCAATCCGCGAGCGACCTCGCCGCGGGGCCCACCAGCAACCTCGCCGGCGTCCGGAGGGTCCACCGTGGACCGAAGGTTCGGGGCTGGCTCTGATACCACTTGTCACGGGGCCATTACCCTCTCCCCCAAAAGCTAGCTCTTGGGGGCGTGCAGCGCGCCCGCTTATATAGCCCAGCACCCTCCCGAACCTCTCCGATGTGGGACTTTGACACTAAGCACCCAGGAGTTAGGATGCCTCCCCAAGCGCCGTGACTGGAGCCACAACAAAGTGACCCTCCCCGGTATCGAATCCTCTCCTTTTGGTGAGAGTGTCTAATACCTTCACCAGCTGAAACCACGGATGATGGGTCTTTCAGGTATTCAATTGCGTAAAAATAAATAGGTCATCTGCATCATACATCAATACCAAGCTACTCATATACAGTTACATAGTTAGGTGCCAACCCATGATTTTTTTTGGTAAAGACAGGTCCAGGCCCGTAAAATCACACGACACTAGCAACAGAAATTCCAATCCTATCTCCTTCCAAAATCAACAGAATTTCCTCTGGTGGTGTTTGCCATTCGATTTCATTCTCCCTCAGCTTCTCGCTCAAAGCCGCCAGTTTGTCCGCACAGCAATTCCCTTCTCTGTATACATGTCTAATCTGCACTTGCCATTTCCTCCTTAACACGCTCCTTAATCCCCTTCGCAGATGGGAGTGTCCTAACAGTTGTTTATCCTCCAGGCACGCTTGGGTGATCATCATCGCGTCGCATTCCGCCACCACCTGCGTAAACCCCATCTTCCAGCACAGTTCCAGGCCAACGGTCAGACCGATAATCTCGGCTTCATGATTATACATAGCAATGTTATGCTTCTCTTTTTAACTTTTGTTCAATTGTTTATAATTAAAATTATTATATTTTAAAAAAGCTACATTCCAGTTATCTAAGACATGACAACTAATGGATGAGTGATATCCCTGAACATGATGAGTGAAAGAACTTGCACTAATGGAATAGAGATGTTCAAATAAACACGTAAACGCACAATACATAAGTGACTGGTTAGAATCATGTTAAACATGGACATCGCTCAGTATCTAAGAGTAGTTCAACGAAACCAGACTGCTCTACAGAAAAGATCAGTGCACCCAAAGCTGATTACCTCTGCAACCACAGCTTCATTCTCAACTGGATTCATTGAGCATGTTGAATAGACCATCCTTCTGCCAAATTTAAGTAAAGATAAACCTGAGAAAGTCAATACAGCTGCTGAGTTTGGCAAAAAAATCATCATAAAACTAAGTCTCAGCAACCCTAGCTAATAAATAGTCAGTAAGGACAAAGAAACGGTCGGAATCCAGTGATTTATCAAATATTTTGAACATTCGCAACGAAAGGCAGTCAGTTAAAAATTAAACCCCTCAAAAAAAAAATCCTTTACTTGAAGAACTAAAGATTCTTCTAACTTCATAAGAAACACATCAATGAAAACAAAACAATGAGTCCAATCTTTCAGAGTCACTAGTTCCTAAACATGAAAGCTATTGTCCATTAGTGAAAGATTAAAAAAATACAGTTACATTCGATGATATGGTTTGATTCAAAGAAGAAATGAAAAAAGAACCTTAATATTAAGCCACAGAGAACTTCCTGTAGAGAATACTGAGCTGGCATGTGCCAGTGAAGTGCTTAGGAATTCATTTCTATGCTCTAACTTTTTGCTAATTAATGCAACGCATGGGCTAAACTGAGCTTTATCATAACCAGCATTGGCAACAAATACAATTTTTTTTTATATTATAATGACAAGATCATAAAAGGAATACCATAACAGGTATAACATTGGAGACCTGTAAAATAAGAGGACCATCAGAAAGTACCTCGCATAGCTATAAGCAGTGGCGGAGCCACTCTTTATTGAGGGCGGGCAATTGCCTCCACTGAATTTTTCTGTATGTATGTAAATTACTATTAGATTTTTATTATGAACCCACTGATTGTTAAAATTTGAACTCACTCAAATTATCTATATTTGTAAGTCTGTTGTCATTTGTTTAAAACTAAAAAATTGCTCCCACTGTCACAGGATCCTGGTTCCGCCACTGGCTATAAGAAATTGTGGGCCGTGAAGCCCATTCATCCCAGTATTCCTGTGGACAAGCCAAGCAAATCTTTACCAAAAATCGAAAGGAGTGGGGGAATATCGTAACTCAAGAGGAATACAGAAGAAAAGAAAAGAGAGCTATATTACCATTTCCTCCAAAGATCAGGGGCCTTGCGCAGGGTTCCATCTCCACTGCATGGTACATCACAGAGAATGCAATCAAATAAAAGTTGGCCAATATACAGTTCTGGTTCCAATGATTCGTGATTTCTAATTAAACGACAGCCTGGGAAGTTCTGAGGCTCATGATACTGACAATGAGGTTGGCTGTGCACATCCTTTTCGTTTGGTGGATGAGAAGATTACATCTTTGAACATCAAGATCATTTGCTATGACCTAATTATGAAAAGAATATAATCAAACCGAAGTTGCATTATAGCTGAAGTGGTCAGAAGAATAACTACTAATAAGGAAACTTCTGGTATAGAAAATGAAATAAGATGAAGCCAGCCACCAATACATAATAGACACTGTTATAATAGAAGCTGATAAAAAAGAAAGTAGTGAAAAAAAAAAAAATAGAATGGCATTGCACAAGTGAAAGGGAATAACCATTCCATCAGGAAGAGATCTGGCTTTAGTTGATTGGTGTATAATCTCAAGCAACTGAAATGTTTTCGAACCTGGTGCGGCACACACTAAAGGAAAGCAAAGTCATAATCAAATAGTCAGAAACACTTGAAAATAACAAATCAAGCAACAAAGTAAAGAAGTCATGAAGTGCCAAACTTGCATATTTTAAGCATTACAACAAGACACGGTACATTAAACCAGAATATAGGTAAACTAATCAGATATTACTTACTATCAAGCACAAAATGATTTGGCTGCACATTCAAGAAAAGGGGAGGCACCTGCATCACAACAAGCCATTCTACTATGAGCTAAATTTTGGGAAGCGCCTACAATAAACTACATGCACCAAACCATTCAGCATTCTAAGAAAGAAAAGCATAATTGTTGATCCTGAAGAATGACCAATAGAATTTAAACTGGCCCGCCATGCTGACAGCTTCCTGTCTTGTAATATTTCCAATTTCATTTTCTAGCTTTAAGAACTCATGGAACCTGAGAGTTAATATAATCAGAAATTGAAATATTTATTTCAAAACTAATTCATGAGTGATTCATTTCAATTAATTGACCAATAGTATCAAGCATGCAGACACAAATGGTGAAAATATCACATTTATTATTACTGAAGGAGTGATGCAATAACCAATGACTAACTGGATTGCCTGCAGTTCAATGACCTAGTTAGAAATGTTTTGTTTTGACGGAACTGATATTCAATCCAAAAGCAACAAACAAATGATAAAAGAGTTGGGAAATCTTCAGTTTTCTATTGGCTAATAAAGACAAATAAATTACAGTCCAAATGATTACGTTCTGTAGGGAAAAGGGAAAAATAAATGTGTATATTTACAGCTTTGCGTCATGGTCAGGTTAATCCATTACAAATTTGGTATTAGTGTACCCCTTTCAAGAAATGAAAGGGAATACAACGGAATTTGTTATAATGTAGCTCCCCCCCCCCCCCAAAAAAAAAAAAGAAAAGTAAACATGCATATGTAATGCGGAAGAAAGAATATTTAGATTCTATACCAGCGCACACAACTAGATCATTTGGTTTCCTATTCCTTTAGTTGGTCAAATATTCCGAGTTATACTTGTTAACCGGTTTATCAGCAACTACTTGCTCTCTTTATGACAGATGAAGAAGAAGAAAAATATAAAAGAAGGTCAAGTCTTACAGAATAGTTGTTGAATAGCGAATAAAAGATGGGATTGTAATTACTTCTCTAATGGACAGAACTATAGCCGTTAGACAGTTGAGATGGATTCATCTTAACTATAAAATGAAAGTCCCTTGACTGGTAATGACTGTCGAATTAGGAGAATGTTGTTGTGGACGGAATTCTATGCGATCAAGTAATTTTGGTTTTAATATGAATATATACAGACCAGAAAAGGATATATAGAGAAGGATAGACAATTAACGAACCTTTTCCTCCTCCTCCAACAAGAAGGTAAACGGTGGATAAAGTGACTGCAAGATTAGTAGAGAAGAGTAAGAGAGTGTCAACTGTCAAAGAAGAGATGATAAAAAGGAAATTATATTAGTTTACCAGGTCATTTGTTTTAAAAAGAGATAAAATGCAAATTTGTTCTAAATATTTTTTTAAATTAAATGTGACTTTAGATGTTTTGAAACTTAAAAATGTTAGCTCATCTTATTAGGAAACCTAACGTTAAGAAAATAGTATTAATTGTTACGTGCATGTTTGAGAAAAACTTATTCCCAACGGTACAAATAAGTTAAGACAGATTAATCTTAAAATCCGTAAAAATCATTTCGAAATCTATAAAAAAACATCTTAAAATCCGTAAAATCTTCTCAGAATACGTAAGCTCCTTTCTCTCAATGGATTCCCAAGCACACAATAATTTTAATTGCAATGGGTGAAAATAAAATTAATCAATTTTAGCACATTTAAAATAACTTTAAATTAGAAGATTACTCATGATAGAAAACTTACTGGCAACCACCTAAATTCATTTCTTGAGAACTTTTTATGTAAATCAAGATAGCTGGTGGATGAATGATGATGACTGCATCTTTATTATGCATGCATGCACGCCTCTGCTTGGCTTCCTTCCAAGAAATATCCAACCAAGCACATAAAAGGAGGCCCCACCTTTGCTTTCATAACGTTAGCGGCGGGACCCACGCCCACCGCCCACCATTTCCACGTTCCTCAGTGCAGCTCCTTCCACGTCAACATACCACCACTCCTCCTACCACCACCATACTCATTCGTCTCCCTTCTCTCCCCACAGCGCCACTCTGCAATGTTAATGGGCCTGCCCTCGAAAAGTCACGCAAGATTCAGTAAAAATTCTTTTCAAATTAGAAAACTAGTTCGATTCCTGATCTTGGGCATGGAGTTGATCATATTGAAAAGACTCTATCCATCTTGTGTGCGTTCAATGACTTCGACAGAGATTAGTCACTGCTACCGACGCTTTAGGGAAACAAAAAAAGGTGCAATAAATATTTTCACTTTTTCTAAATATTTATTTATTTTCCAATTGAGATCAAATTAGTGAAAAGCTCATGTTAATTTTTTTCCCTAAAAAGAGATTAGAATTAGAATATCGGTGCCTAACACTAGGAATGTGCAAAAATTCAATAGTTCATTCTAGTCTTGTCCAATCCAAGGTTGTCTGGTATGGTTTTGTCAAATCCAAATGAGCAATATAATGAAGTCATACTTGAGCAGATTGACTTAGTCAGGCTAAATCGAGTTTAGGATTAGGTGTTCAGGCATGTTGGTCTGGTCCAACATGGCTTGAACTATATCTTAAATCTTTATTTTTAATTCTTTACGTTAGTAATAATATTTATTATTGTTAAATGTTTGAGAATATGGGAGAGTGTTTGAATTAGCTTTTTAAAGTAATTTTATGCAATATGAGATAAGTATATGAAAAAAGTTTTGTTTCGACTTATATTTTAATATTTTGAGGGTGTATATGATTTTAAGTTTTTCTATGTTAATTTGCATTATTAAGTTAAAATTGTGCTTCTTGTAAAGGGGACAAACAAAAAAAAATTATATTGAAATCATGGACTATTTAAATTGGTCAAAGCAATGTACCCATCCAGTTCAACCCAATCTCAACTTAGAGCTGAATTGAACAAGACATCGAATTGTTATGTATAGCTCGAGATCTATACTAAATCAAATCCCGAGTTGAGCATTAACCCCACCTACAAACCTACCTACCTTCTATATATGAAATCTTACAAGGCACTTACCATAGACATCTTCCAACCTTTTGTATATGAAATCTTGTAAAGTACATAAAAGCACATCATATTATTTTAACCAATAAAAATTGTAAGACGAGATTTTTCATCAATTTTTTCATGTCATATCAAATAATTTATTGGCCAAAATAAATAATAAATACATAAATACATAGAGGAATCAATAAATAAAATATCAAATAATTGGAGCACCATGTGGCCTCGTAATGTATGAATGAATATGGTTGTCAAGATTGAAGAGTTAAGACCATATGGAATAAATATGGTTGTCATCCTATTACCAATATTTTAAATTCATCATCATTTAAAATTATTTATGCATATTTAAAAATTTATTTAATAATTTATAGATTGTGGCAAAATTAAAATACTATCCTTTTTTTCACCAAAAGATGCTATGTTTTCACTTTCAAGTTAATTATTGTTCAAGATTATATACATGGATTTAACCTGAGATTACGTACGTGTATCACCTCCAATTATTAATATTAATTCTAAATTAATTTCATTTCAGCATCTTAAGTTTAAAAAATGTATTTTTGATCATTTAATTCTAAAACCATTAGTTTAACTTAGTGAAAAATGCCGATTCATCACATTTAAATGGTAATTTTACAATTAAATAATGATAAATCATTATTAAATTTTAAAATATAAAAATAGTTATAATAAAGAACTAATATTTAAGCATATTTAGACACCATTTATTTATAGGATCACTGCAGTATTTTTTGTTAAGTGAAATTAACAATATTAAAAATAAAGAACTAAAAATTTACTTTTTATATTTAGAGATCGAATTGAATTGAAGGATGTAAATCTAAATTATCAAACAACCAAAACCAAAAATCTTAGTCATCCTTGCTGGTGACTTTGTGCCATCACCATCTTACACTCTTCCCAATGAAATATTTGCCTGATGCAAGTTGCGAATTTCATTATTTTAAGATTAAAATACATAAAAAGCCATAAACTTTATATTAATTGCACGTAAACTTCCTAACCTTTACAAATTAACGGTTGACATTCGGTTAACTGTTATTGGTAAGGAGATCATGTGCCCATTTGAAAACGTAGTAGATATGTACTTTTACGTAAGTTGAGATGAATATGTGAAGGGGATTATCTTGTTTTGTGAAAAAACATTGTTGAACGTACATTTAACTTTTACAGACACTCCAATAAACAAGTCCCATGTGCAATTGACTCATTTAGGCAAGTTAAAAAGGTGAAGTAGCATTAGTACTTTGACATTATTTATGTTGTGCTCATCACTTTGATATTACTTTTACTAATATTCTAACATCCAGATTTTATTAATAGCTAAGTTGAGAAGTTAAAAAATTTTTAGAAAGAAGTCGGTGGGCTATGAATTCTCTGGATCTTGATGAAAAATAGTGCAAGCATATGTGATATATAAGATAAGAGCATGAGTGGGTATGATTATTGCATTTGGCTATATGGTAGGAGTATTTAAAAATAATGGATTGAGGTACAAACATGTTTTTGAAAGTTTTACATTACACATTGACAAAATTGACCTGCACCACACATTCGTCTATCCGTCTTAAGATATTTGATCAACTAACGATTAAATTTAATTTTATAGCGGTTAAGGTGGAATTAATTTGATTTCTCTGCAAAAAAAGAAATTAGTTTGATTTAAAAAATTTCTGAACAATATAACCTTTTTTTTCAATGAAAGCTTTTGAAATAAATTTAAACTTGGGATATTTATAATCAGTTCCTAACAAGAAGAATTAATGAACAAAAGGTTTTAAAGATTGACAAAATTACCATGGGTTCTCAGCAGTAGTTGGTCCAGCTGTTATTGAAGGCTTGTGAGATTGTTAATGACAACCAGACCCGCTATTACTGAAAACTGATGGTAATTTTATCAATCTTTAAAATATTTTATTTATTAATTCCTCTGTTTAAAACTCACGATAAATTTCCATTTAAACCTTAACATTTAAACCATGGGCGTTGGCATTGAATGATACGTGAAATGCTCAACCTCATAGAAGGACGAGTACTCGTCATTTACCCTTATCATACGCCATAGAATGGAGCAATCATTCTCACTCAAACAAACCAAAAACAAAAACAAAAACAAAAACAAATGGAGCAATCAAGTCCCACGTTCGATAATTTGCCTTTCGTTTGCTTCCAGTTCTGACCGATCACCTCCTTCCACGTGTCCTCTTGGCGGCTCTTGTCCTCCTTCGCCCTCCCGAATCCTGACTCCTATTTCTCAAGGCCCCTCTCCCTCCCACTCTGACTCAGTCCTGTTCTGTCCTGTTCCCTTCTTCTTCTTCTTCTTCTTCTTCTTCTTCTTCTTCTTCTTCTGCTCAACTGGATTCTCCTCCCAAACACAAATAGAACCGAAAAACAAATTACCACATAGCTACCATATAGTAAATAGCTCAGAAGAAGACTGTTCGTTCAGAGAGTTACAGCAATGGAACGGTATGAGATTATCAAAGATATTGGTTCTGGCAATTTCGGTGTCGCCAAGCTGGTCAGAGAGAAAAGCTCCGGCGACTTATTCGCCGTCAAGTTCATCGAGAGAGGCTCCAAGGTTCTTCCTTTTCTCTCCTCATTTTTACCTTATCTGTTAATTACTCAGATTCTTCTCTCTTCTTCCTCTTTCCCTCTTCCTCATATCCCTTTCATTCTGCAGATTGATGAACATGTCCAGAGAGAGATTACAAATCACAGATCCCTGAAACATCCTAACATCATTCGATTCAAGGAGGTACATAAGACCCATTTCTGATCTCAACCATATATAGTAAACTCATCAGAAACACACAAGCACACTAATTAATTCCCCTTTTGTTTCAAACGTTGATTGCTCATCAGGTTTTGCTGACTCCCACTCATCTAGCTATAGTCATGGAATATGCTGCTGGGGGAGAACTTTTTGAAAGAATATGTAATGCAGGAAGATTCAGTGAGGACGAGGTAGTTCATTTTTTTCCAGTTTATAATAATAACAATTGATGACACAAATCTTCAATCACTTTACTTAGTGCCGTTCTTTCTCTCTCTCGCTTTTTAAACGCCCCTATTATATAATTATGCAGTATCAGTCATGTCTTTTGGCAATATTAAAAAATTTCACACAACGTTCCTCATTATTGTTCAACTTTTTTGGTCAATATATACAGGCAAGATATTTCTTTCAGCAGTTGATCTCTGGTGTGAGCTATTGCCATTCCATGGTAGTTCTCTTCTTGTTTTGTGATCAGTTATGTATTGGTATGTAGAGAGTTTAATTGGGAAACAAAAATATGGTCCATTTGGTTCAGGAAATCTGTCACAGAGATCTCAAGCTGGAAAACACATTGTTAGATGGAAGCCCAGCTCCAAGACTCAAGATCTGTGACTTCGGTTACTCAAAGGCAAGGGATTTATTAATTAATTAAACTGAATTAATTCATTGATCTCTTGAATCTTAGTTTAATCTAAGTTTTGATCCTGTGACAATCTTGTTTCTTTTTTATGCAGTCTTCTGTTCTGCATTCGCAGCCCAAATCTACGGTGGGAACGCCTGCATATATTGCACCAGAGGTATTATCAAGAAAGGAATATGATGGGAAGGTAACTTTTGATTTACATCAAATTTATCTTTCCTTTTCTGTTAATTTTGATCCAAAAAGCACAATTCTGGTATAATCCCATTGAAACATCAACCTTGGAATCATGTGATTATCAGTGGCCACCAAATAATCTGCCACTACTGTCTAATTTACAAGGCACTTTTTTTTTAAAAAAAAATTAGTCCTATTTATAAATAATTAAGTAGAGTATTAATTATAATTTTTTAATATTATCCCTATTTAGTTTCTTATTAATCATTTAGAGATGTGTTAACAATAAGGATTGATAAACACATTTGTTTGGTCTTATCCTGTGGAGAATAATTAGGTTGCAGATGTTTGGTCTTGTGGGGTGACTTTATATGTAATGCTTGTTGGAGCTTATCCTTTTGAAGATCCCGAAGACCCGAGAAACTTCAGAAAAACACTTCAGGTATGAAACTATTTAGTGTTGTGCTATCAAAAACACCCTTTTAACAAACTATTTATATTAATAGTAATAACAACAAAACAACAGACAATAACAATAATTATTACCACTACTATTAATTTGAGTTTGGCCATTTAATTTTAGTTGGAATTTCCAAGTGTATTATTCTTAATCACTCGTGTATTGATATTTTTTTTTTGTTTTTTGCCAAAGTATTCATATATATATATATATATATTGTGTATATAATTGTTGTGATGATAATTTATGTTGTTGCAGAGAATCCTTAGCGTCCACTATTCAATTCCATATTATGTTCGTGTTTCCCAAGAATGTAGACACCTTTTATCCAGAATATTTGTGGCCAACCCTGAAAAGGTGAACATTAATTCACTCATTTATCTCAGAACCTTTTCCTTTTTTAAAAAATTATAATTATAATTTTTGGTGATATTCTTCAGTGCCGTTTTTTTTAATGAGATATAAATTATTCATATTTTATTTATGCTTATATACTATTTAAATTTGAAAACTAAATTTTAAACCATTTATAATGTATATATACTTTAAGTATTTTAGCTAATTTTTTAAGAAAAAATAAAAATCAACTAACATGAAGAAAAATCAGACAATATAATTTGAGTCTCCATGTATTAACACAACAGCTTATCTTTTAAGATAAATACAAAAATTTGATAATCAGATGGTCTCATCAGAATCAGTTCTATTTAATAAAATAAAGTTGTTGTGGGTTTAAATCTCATGAATAAAAAAATTCTTATCTAGTGAGTTATGTTCATCTAAACTTAATAATGCTCAAATTTAGTATGATAATATGAAATAATGAAATATATTTGTTATTAATCAATTTCAAATAGAATTATCCTACCATTCTCATCCTAAATATAACTATATAAATCACTTCTAATTAATTCACACATACAAACGGAAATTGTCAAAACATTAAGCTTGTCATAAAATTAAAATGATTTTTAATAGTAAACTTATCACATAACTATACAAAACTTCAGCATTACATTAATTTTCACTATCTCACCGCCATTATTAAATATGAACATATATATATATATATTGGGAAAAGTATTTAATTCTTTTTAAAACCATCAAAATACCTTATAAAAGGATAAAGAATACCTAGATCAAGGCGTATTGTAATGGGAATTAGAATAGTATTCATTCAATACATAAAACCTGAGGTAAGAGCAAATGCTGCAAAGAAAGTGTTATCTGTAATCGGTGAGTAGTTGATTAGTTGATATAGAACTCGTATATTGTCGATTAATTTGACAGCGCTTGTGTGATGCAGAGGATTACGATCCCAGAAATAAAGAAACATCCATGGTTTCTGTACAACCTACCAATAGAATTTATGACGGAAGGGGAAAGTGGGATGGAAGAAGAATTGGAGAGTGGTGAAGGGAATAATGATGAAGAAGAAGAAGAAGAAGCAGAAGGAAGGCAGAGCTTAGAAGAAATACTGTCCATAATCCAAGAGGCCAGAAAAGCTGGGGATGGTCCTAATGGTAA
>JANTPZ010115546.1:0-23493 GCA_025593235.1 Vachellia pachyceras
CGAGTCCTAAGCAGGTACACAGAATCAAAAGAATCTTCCAATAAATCAGACATGGGAAGTAGAGTGCTGGATGCTTTGAAAGAGAGTGATCGTGGGAAGAAAAGATCAAGACTTCCAGAAGCTCCGACAAATTTATTTGATGACAGCAAAAGGGGATTGTCCAAACCAGGATTTACCTTCCAATTTCCTGGTGGTTTTGATCTGTTTATCGTTGTCTTTTCATTTGTTTTTATCAGCACTTTGATGTTTGCAACGACTTACGTTGTCTGGAAAGTTGGTGCCATCCATTTTAACGAGTACTGAGATGCGGAGGAGGAGGTGGTTGTGACAATCCATCAAACAGAAAAAGTTGATACACGTGTGGGATCAATATGCTTGTTTTGGACAAGCTTCAGCTTCTTCAAGGCCTGATTAAGTGAAGTGAGAAACTCAGGTTCAGTTTTTTTTTTTTTTTTTCCGATTATAGTTGCTTCACACTTGTTATCTCCCAGGGGAGGTAGGGTTAAGATTTACTTTTAGCAGGATATACCAAGTGAGTGATCAAATATTAGCTTGGTCGTAAAATTCCATATATATATATATATATTATTTAGATATTTGAAGCCTAGATTTTCCTTTCCTTTCTGTAGTTATTTATCTAGTTGAGCTGACCATTTGAATTGAATAACATAATCGTAAAAGAAATATTTTCTTGGAAAGTGTCAAGGAATTCTTCTAACTAAATAATTCTTTTCTTGGCAAGGGTTCTTAGATTCTCCTGACAATTTTAAAAGGAAATTTGTCCCCATCAATATAATTTAGAAGATTACTCTTCAAACAAATGGACTTGTGCATACAACTTATTTAAATAATCACCAAAACTAATTTTTTAGATAAACTAAGACAGACCCCTCCACTGACTACTATAATTAGGACTGGAAGAGTGGATAATATACGAATTACTTATCAAACTTGCACATATCAATGTGATGATTTATTTTGGATAATAAATTTGGGTGGGCCGGTTATTGGTGCAAGTGTATGACATGACAAAGTGGAGAAGATTTTGTACCATTTGCTAAATTGGAGTGGTTAGGTAAATGGGAGGTTGCGGCATCCTAGCTCCTGGGTATTTAGGTAAACGCCTGAGGGTAATTGACGGCTCGCCCTACCCAACATTGGTATGACCTAAGAGAAAGAGATATTTCACACTGCCTTTGGCTTGTGGGTGAGCTCAACCCCCTGCCTAAAATTTGGATATAAAAAAAGGTAAATGGAAGGTCACTTTTTTTTTTTCTTTTGCGACAGAAAAAACCAAAGTGTTATATACAATCTTCGTTTGTGATCCTCATATTTTTCAACTTTGTTTTGTCTGCCCCACTTTGAGAGTGGTAAGGGATAATGTCATTTGAACAATAATTGTACCTATTGTGACCCTCTCTCTTCCACATCCAAATCATTGCTCCCCCTTTCTATTTTTCTGTTTATTTCATAAATTTATTACTATTCCATGATCATATATCTACCCCTTATATTCTCATATTTATCAATAGGCTATTTTATTTTCCATAACCAAACGGGCTCTTAATCTTATATTCCTTCATTTTGATTCTATTTCATCTTGAGCTAAAATTGACGCTAATAAATTTCCATAGACTAAATTAATGGCAACAAAGAAGTTGGGGAACTTGTAGCCCAACTGACATTGAACATGTTTCTTTAAGACTTGCTTAAGCGGAAGGTTGTCAGCTTAAACTTATGTGGAGGGTATGGCATATACATGAGTTAAAACAAAACAAAAAATAATGGAACAAATATTTATCCCCAAAGATTAATATGGCTTTCTCGCTACTTTTAATCCAAGAGACTTGACTAATTTGAATACATTAATGAAATAAAATAAATTAATTAATCATAACAAATATAATATGATCTCCCTTAATTGCCCCATGCAACATGAAACCAAATTAACTGAAGAATTATCTAATCCCCTTACTAGCTATTATATTGAGGTAAGGAAGGAGTAATGTATTAATAATAACACGTGTCCCACGAGTATTTACATATCTATTTATTTGGGTTGTTTAAGCATTTAGAAAAGCGAAACGTACGTTCAACATTATTTTTCTGTAAAATAAGATAATTTATTTCACATATTTACCTCGATTTATGTAAAAGTACTTTTATACTGTATTTTCAAACGGACATGTACAAAGTAACGGGGCCGGTGGGAATAGGGTAGCAGCAGAATCTTAGCAAAGATTGGAGAGAGAGAGATCAAGTCTCCGGCTTATTTTTATCACCAAGCTTAACTTGCCGACTTTACATGCACACAATTAAACACAAACGCACGCGAGCGAGAGAGAGAGAGAGAGAGAGAGAGAGAGAGAGAGAGAGGTTTTTTTGGGGGGGCCCTAGTTGTAGAGATTTTAATCAGACAAAAACGAATTCAGGTAAAAAAAAAACTATACAAAAGCGAATGGAGAGAAATAAGGAACATGAAATCAATGTGGAACCAGAGAAATTGAAAGAAATGGAGGGCTCACCTCAGAGAGAGAGAGAGACTCGTTGATCAGAAGTCGTGTCAATCTTTTATTATTATGTGTTTGCAAATGCAAGAGGGAGAGTATGGCCCTACCCTTTCATTCTAATTCAACCTCCTTTGTTTGCTTCCCTCTTTTTATCAACAGTGAGTCCCACTTTTTTCCAGCGCTCTCTTTCAGCTTTCATTCAGATTTATGATGCAGACGAAACCTAACCTTTCAAGTCTCCAAATTATTATTAATGCCTTTCTTCGATTCATTGAATTTGAACTTCACTTTTGGGGTCCTTTATTTGGTCTTGTATCTATCCCCGTCATGTTCTGGTCTGGCTTCCTCTTCACAGTGCATAAACAACTCTTCAACTTCAACTTGAAGGCTTGTGTTGTAATTAAAAAAAACCTAATCTATTGATTTAAGTACTGTAAAAGTGTTTATGATTGGCATCTGTGTTATACTCCACCTTCGTAGATATGATCCTTCCTTTTTGCGTCCCTTACAATAGTAATCATGTGCTAAATCTTTTTTACTGTTGATACGTCAGGTTATGGCAAAAGCTTCAGTATTTAGTGTGATTCCTCAATCTACTCAACTATGCCCAATAGCCTACTTTAGCTTCTAATGATGATATAATCACAATTAACTACCCAACTACCGTAATTTAATTAGTTCTGTTAAGAATGAATAAATTAAAAATATCATCTTAAATTGGGTTTGCTCGTTTGCTCAAGAGTTCCTCGATAAAATGGAATTCTATAGTCTCTCCAAAGTTCTAACAAGTCAGCAGCATGGACACTAATTTATAATTGATACTCAGTATTAGGCCTTCCTTTTCCCTTTTTCTTCTCCCACAAACCCACCCCACCCCAAAGCTTAGATTCTTCATAGGTCCAAATCTGTTAGATTTATCTCCAAGGAAAAGAGAGAGAGAGAAAGAATTCAGGTTGAGGTGACAGGCAGAAACAGATAAGAGATTTTCAATTTGACCAATAAAAGGCTACTGCATATCACACCAATCACCATCAAGATAAGGAGAAAATGAGCCATTATTAGTGCAGGGAACAGTGTGAAGCTAGCTGGTGGTGATGGAATGGAAGAAGAGAGGGAAGAAAGATAAATAATCAATAAAGATCAAAAGAAAGAATGAAAGGAAGGCAGGCAAATGAGAGAGAGAGATAGGAGTTCAGGGAATGATTGATTATTATTTGTGGTGAGAATGGAAAATTTCTACTATTCTAGTTCTGGTTGTTCTAGTGGCTGGTGGACTCGTCATCATGTGCAGCAGGCCACAAACAGTAATAATGTTCCTTCTCCTTTCTCAGTGCAGACTCCTCCATTGTTGCCTCCTCTCATCTCTGATTCATCATGCTCCGTTCAGTTCTGTGAGTTCTCTCATTCATGGCCTTCTGAAGAAGATAAAGCTTCCACCGCCTCCAAGAGCCATAGCCAAGCTGAGAAACGCCGTAGGGACAGGATCAATGCCCAGCTTGCCTCCCTCAGAAAACTCATCCCCAAGTCTGATAAGGTAATTAAAAAAATCACAAACATCCAATAATCATAATTCTCATACATACTTCTTCTAGCATATATATATGTGTGCGCTGTTCCAGGTTTGAACTTTTTGGATAGATCATGTTATAGATTCCCATGACTGCCAAAGCAGTTTCAGTGATCTATATGTACGATCAGAAGTTCAGATTCAATTCGCTCCTTGTATAAACGGTAAAATGGGATCTACAAGTTACAGTAGTTTAACTTTGATCACGAGGACTGAAACCTTAAGGTTCTATAGTAACACTCTAAAATTATTTTCCAGTTGCATCCAGAGCAATAATTTTATTTATAACGCCTCTAGCCCTTGATGTTGTTTTTTCTAGTGCTTTTATCACTTTAATCTTATTTATAATTCATCAGCACCTTAAATCATAAATAATATTAATGTGCTGAATGTATAAAATCACATAGCGTTGGATGCACAGTGAAAATAACATTAAGCTATCAAGGTACAGGTTCGTAAATAAGCTGCATCAAGCTCCAGATCGATAACAGCAATAATATCAGGACATTAGGATGTTGGATGCAATTGAAAAAAAAATGAGTTGAATGCTACTTGATCTTAAATTAGATGTGACTTAAACCATCAATTTGATGGTTACTTGTTACCTTCATATAAGTTGCAAGGAAGGATCTCAAGAAGAATTGTTCAAGTTTTATATATGTAGATGAATGATTATTGGTTGGTTTAATTATTTGAAGTTCATAAATGAATGTATTGATGGACCGTATAAAACCGACAGCTTTAGTGATAATAATAAATGGGTGTGGTTGGTTGCAGATGGACAAGGCAGCATTATTAGGGAGTGTGATAGAGCATGTGAAGGATCTGAAACGAAAAGTCATGGACATGGCCACCTCCATCACAGTCCCTACAGAGATAGACGAAGTATCAATAGACCAAGACGATCAAAGCTCATCCCCATCTTCTTCATCTTCATCGTCATCACCACCACCACTACCACCAAGCTCCATCATCAAAAACAACAAAATAATGATCAGAGCTTCGGTTTGCTGCGAGGATCGGCCGGAGCTGTTATCAGAACTCATCAAAGTTCTGAAAGGCCTCAGGCTCACAGCAGTGAAGGCTGACATAGCGAGCGTGGGAGGAAGAATCAAGAGCATATTAGTTCTGTGTTCAAAGGACAATGAAGATAGTGTTTGTGTGGCCACCCTGAAGCAGTCTCTCAAATCTGCTGTCACTAAAATCGCTACTTCTTCCTCATCAATGGCTTCCACTTGCCCTGCAAGAAGCAAGAGGCAGAGGTTCTTCTTGCCTTCGCCTTGCCTCCATTGATATGATGCTGCTTCCATCATCAGGGCTAATCTATTTGGGTGTTGGTGTTATATTTTTTCCCCAATATTTATCATATATGCAGTTTTTTGCCCTTTTGAGATTAATTACGCTTCATCCCTTGGAACACATAAAAAAT
Source organism: Vachellia pachyceras (assembly GCA_025593235.1). Taxonomy (NCBI): domain Eukaryota; kingdom Viridiplantae; phylum Streptophyta; class Magnoliopsida; order Fabales; family Fabaceae; genus Vachellia; species Vachellia pachyceras. Next base: position 5,507 of record JANTPZ010115546.1, read on the forward strand.
GTGTGGAATTTAATTAAATTCTTCTACGTGAGTTCCGATATTACTTCTATTTTCATCGTAATGTTCTATGTCTATTAATTATACAGCATGAAAAAAGTATTCAATACAATGCTTAATAAGTTAAGAACACATTTCTGTTGAACTGCTATTCTAATGAAAAATAATATTTGGATCATCCTATAATTTGAGATGTGATCTGTGTATATTTTATAAAAATAAGAAGATTAGAGTAATTTAAACATAAGTACTAAGAAAGAAAAAACATAATATTTTCTACTATTAGATTATTTTGGGAACCTTCTCGGGGTATTTTTTCCCGTTGGATGATCTTATATTATAATTAAAGAGATTCTCTTATATGGAGTATACACTTATGATTAGAATAAATAATGAAAGTACACTTTTGTTAATATTTATCATGGAAAAAATAATGAAGAAACTGGAATGGACCTTATGTGTTGCCTGTTGGAGTGGTAGTGAAAAAATATCAAAGGCAGGATTAAACTCTTTTCCAATGTGAGATTCTGCTTTTTTCCAGTAAATTCGGCACACCCCCAATTAAGGCAAAGTTAAATAGAGATTAATTACTTTTAGAAGGGGAGAACGACAAAACATAAAAAGGAAGTTCAATGTATGGGGCCACTTGATGCTTCCTAAATAAACTTTAAGGCCCTGTTTGGTTTGGTACATTGGCATTAGAAGGTTGAGATTTGTAGTGTCACTGGTACAGCTCATTTTAACATCTTTGGTATTAGGTACTCAGCAATCCATAGATTGCTGCAGTACCACCACCTCCGCTGTATTGTAAAATTAAAGCTGGAATTGAACATTTAGAGGACTATATTACCCTTTTACTATTTCACAAATTCCTTCTTTTATATAATCCCAAACGCCTCTGAATTTCCTTCCTCTTCCCCATCCATTAGTTGTTTGCTGCTCAACCGTAGACGGAGAAGAAATCGCAGGTGTCCCAAAACACCTTCTCCAGCCACCACCCCTCGCAGGTGTCCCAATCGCAGGTGCTGGGTTTGAATAATAAACTACAAATTTGAAGGAGGCACAGAGACGTTGGTACGAGCACTTGTTCTCAAACAAAACCACCATCTTTCTATTTATGTTCCTCGCCAGGATGTAGAAACAGTTATGAATGTAAAACCTCTTAGCCCTCGTCTCGACGTTTAGAAATAGCCTGGACGACATATAGAGTAAATTAGTTTTGTGATTTTTGGATTGGGGAGGAGAGAAGAAGACTTATCGATGAAGGATGAGGGTGAGGCATCTCGAGCAGAGCATGGACTATATGGAGAAGATCGAGCAAGAAGAAAGAAGACAAGTATGGAGGGAGGTCCACTAGAGGAAGAAGCATGCAAGAATGGGAGATTAATGAACCCTCCAAGTTTATTATCATCTATAGCATGACAGAGACGAAGCCTCGACGGAGATGGAGATCTATAATATAAAAAGATTTTCGAGTGCCACAAATTGAAGCCTCAACAATGGTAGTGATGATGGTGGTGCGCAGTGGTTATGTGGAACGCAAATATTCTATTATGTGGTGAAAAGCTAATCTTATGGTGGTGGTGCTCACTGCTCAGTGACTATATATATATATAAATTAAATCTGATTGAAAAGTAAAATTCGTTCAACTAAATCATATTACATGATTAATTGGACAGTAATATATGGACAATATAATCTCTAATTATGTAAGTAAAATGAATTTAGGGTGTAAATTAATTTAATGATGGTAATATATTCCCCATCTTTTTTTCTCCTTTCTTTTCCCTTCTCCCAATTTCTCATTTCTTTTCTCCCATCCTTGTCGTTAACTCATGAACCCCACCACCAAATCCCCTTGCCTTCTCCTGTCTATCATCTCCCTCTTCTTCCAAACTGTTCTACCCATCGGAGTCAGACAGAGGCGAAATCAACCACCACACTAGCTTCAATTCCCTCTCCTCTTTCTTGATTTTCCTTACTACTCTAGTGACTAGTCTAACTAAAATGATAAACGGAGTCATTCCCTTGTCAATCAGTCTCTGCTTCTATTGCCCTCCGGAAAATACCCATTCATCGCTACTTTTCCTATACCTAATGCTTGGCCAACACAGGCCCTATCTCTATAATATTCCTATTGATATCTGTGTGTATATTTTATTCGCATAGCTAAAATAAAGAGGATGTAATCAGTATTTTAAACCTAAAATGTGATCAAAATGATGCTACAACAAATGGCTGCCAGCCCATCTAAAATATGTACAGCCGGCCCATCTAAAATATGTACAAGAATAAGGTGTATTTGTTTGAAAACACTTAACTCTCACCTAAAAATATATTCAACAGTATTTTTCTATAAAATGAGATAATCTCCTCCACATATTTACTTCGACTTGCATAAAAGTACTTCTCCACATATTCAATGCATATGCATATACACATTGTAAAATCCAGAAATTTGCCTCCTTGGCAAGGGTATACGTCATTTATTGTCCATGTCTTGGTATGATCTATTCATCAGATGATAAATCAATTATTAACTGGTGCTTTGAAAATATTTGGGCATAAAAATAATTATAGCACGCCGGCCGGAAGAAGAGGATAAATACGGGTTACGTGGTAAGTCAAGAACAACATGATTTTAATTTCCAGAAACAAATTCTTAAATCACACCAACATGTACATATAAAACAGCAGAGATCACAATCATTAATAATATATCATGTTACTGTTTCTAATGTAATTACGATTTGCATGTCTAACTGTAATAACAACTTGCTATTCATCCGCTGCTCTTCACCTAGCTTCCTCCAAGCACGCCACCCCAACTAATCCCTTCACCCCATATATAATTATCTACTGAATCAATATGAAATTTATATATATAAAAAACTTGGCTTCTAATAAAGGCTAACATATAAAGCACCAAATTTCATTAACAGCGAAGATTATGCAAAATATGCAAAGAGAATTAATAACTGATAAAATCAGCCCACTTCCTGAGACATGTTCCAAGGAAAACCGTTATTTGAATCGGTTACTATAGAGCGAGAAGTTATAACTTCCATTTCTGCTTCATAAACCCTCGAATTAAATACTGTATAATCAATTAAATTTAAAACCCACAGAAGAAGATGAGGAGGAGAAGGAAAGAAGTTGAGGAACAGAAACAAATGCGTTGGAACTTAACAAGACCCAATTTACGGTTCATCCCAATCACTCTCCTCCTTCGTCCCCTTCATTACCGTTACTCATCCCACCCTAGTTATAATTAGCCTCTCTCTCTCTCTCTCGCATTTTGTCAAACAGGTTTCGGGTCATATAATGTAAATGGGTCTCACCTCAAACAACGTCGCCGCTTCCAATCGGGTGAAAGGCTCCTGGAATCCCCAGAAGGATGCTACTCTCATCAAGCTCGTGCACCAGCACGGCCCTCGCAATTGGTCTCTCATCAGCATCGGCATACCGGGCCGCTCCGGCAAGTCTTGCAGGCTCCGATGGTGCAATCAGCTTAGCCCCGGCTTACGGCACCGCCCTTTCACTCCCTCCGAAGACGCCGTCATCGTCCAGGCTCACGCCATCCATGGAAACAAGTGGGCCACCATTGCCCGTCTCTTGACCGGACGAACCAACAACTCCATCAAGAACCACTGGAACTCCACCCTGCGCCGCCGCCGAGCGGCGGAGATGTCATGTACGTACGGATCGTCAGAGTCTGGCTCTGTTCTGGTAATGAAGAAGCGGCCAGAGCCTTGTGATCCACCGAATGCATCGGACGTGTGGGAGTCGAGGAGGCGATTGAAGCGGCAGTTCCTCGGGAGGATTTCGCCGGGAAACAGTAGTCACAAGGATCCAACGGTGGGCCCTGCGATGACATCGTTGAGTTTATTGCCTCCAGGAGAAAAAGTATATAACAAAGTGAAAGAAGAGAACGAGGAAGACGAAGATGAACGGAAAGGCAAGGGTGAATGTGAAGGGAGTGAGAACGGGAAGCGATCGGAAACGGATGAACCGGATCTGATGAGGATGATGAAGCGATTGATAGCAGAGGAAGTTAGGAATTACATTGATAGTTTGCGGGCCAATGATGAGCTCGTTCTCAGAGCTGGGCTGGGCCTTCAAATTGACCCACTCTCTTTTCTTGAGTAAAACCCAATTTTATTCAATTAACGCTGAGTTCTGTTGTTCATTCAGACAAAAGTGCTATTTTTTAGAAAAATAATTATATCTTTCGTCCAAAAAAATAATTATAACATTTTATTTTTAATAAGAATGATGAAAATATTTTAATGTTAAAATGGAGGTGATGATCTATATCCATGCTATCTTTAATATAACAAAAAAGTTAATAAACTCATTGAATTTTTAAATTATATTCAAATACAAAAATATTTTGGACCTAAAAAAATTCAAATACACAAATATACACTTAAACGAGGGTGATTTTGTCGCGGTGGACTAAGGAGGCTTGATAATGTGTATGGTAATCCAAGTCAGGATTTGGATAGTCTAAGAGAGAAACAAATGAAAGCTGCATAGAAGATTCTTAGATGAAGACAGGTGATGAAATATGAAGAGTCTAAGATTAACCAGAGTTAATTTATTATTTTAATTATCTTTTAGTTTAATTTCAATTTAATACATGTAAATAAACATGTAATGTGCAAGACATTATCTTATTAATTAGATGGCATGTTTATAGTATTTGGAACCCCGCGTGATGCACGGGAATGAAAAATTTAAATAAATGAAATTTGGATTTATTGGTTAATTAATCACTTAATTTTAAAAAAGTTGTTTAATTTCAACATTAACTTATAATTTTTTTTGCAACGGATAAATTAAGTTATAATTATTCAATGCATGGATAGATGGCGATGAAAGACTCAATATTATATTAAAGAGTTGAATAATATTGGGAAATACGTCTTGGTTTGCATATACTCAATATTTCCTGAGGTCGTATTCATTGAGTTTTTAGTTTCAACATGGTAATATATTATATATCTCAATATTATTGTTTTTCACAATTGCTTAGGCAACCTGTAATTTTTGAAATATGAAGGACAAAGTAATGTCGCTATTAGAAAAATAACATTTAACAACAGAAAAATCCATCGTTAAATGGCTATTTTTTATCAGAAAATTTTCATTTAGCAATAGAAAATATTAGTGACCCTCATTTTAACGATGGAAAATAGTTTATCCTTCATTAAATGACATTTTTCTGTGTACATGTATTAGTCCAAGTAACAAAACTCCAGGTCTAACTTTAATTTCCAACAATGATGAAGTTGAGTGTGAAGAGCTGAGCAGTAGAGACTAGAGAGGGGGCTTGGACAGCGATGGCTGGGTGGATAATACCAATCTGAACGCTGAGGAAGATGCATGCATGGCTGGCTGGCTGGCTGGCTCTGTAAGGCACACAGATTCACGCAACCTTTTGAGAGTCAAGAAGAAGTCTCCGAGTTAGGCTTACTGCCCGTTTGAGAAGCCATTTCCCCCAACGGATACGCTTGCCAAGATAAAAACCATCTTAAAATTTGTAAAAACTATCTCGAAATCCATAAAAACCATCTTAAAATCCTTAAAACCATTTCAAAATCCACAAAATACCTCGAAATCTGTATACTCCATTCTCCTAACGGAATTCCCAAACACACACTTAGTATCATCTTCTTCTGGCTTCCCTCAAAAATGTCGCATCTTTAATTTCCATCTCTAATTAAAGCGACTTCATTCTTATCCTTTTGAAACCGACACTTACGTATCAAACTGCAGAGGCTGCATTTTCATCTAAATGATTATGAACACGTAGTTCATTTTACTTGCATGTATCAAATACCACATGCATATCATTTTTATATCAATAAATATTGATTCAGTTACTAAGAAAGTTGATTCATAACCTATAAAAAGTTCCTGTTTTTTGTAGAGTTATAAAAATACATTTACGAAAGTTGATATAAAACTCATCCCACATGCTTATCTTTTAAATTATGTTGGAAAAGTAACTTCTACATCTAATCTAAATCGATTTAATCATGGGTTCAAAAGTCGCTACCGATGTGAGAAACATTGTTTGGTGAGCCTCCAAAACCCAATCTATGCCTACCTTCATGTATGAAGATATACACATATGTTACCTCATGTTCTTAATATAAAATTTAGTTGACTATTGTTTGTATAGATTATGTTATTTTAATTATTTATATTTATCATTTTTTTCCTATCTAGTTTGTGTAACTTATAAATTGATATATAATCAAATGTATACATAAATTAATACTTTTAAATAATGTATTTACCTTCCTTAATCTCAAAAAAATAATTAGCTCTACGTTACAAACATTGGATATCAATTTATTGTCATTCGATTAATATAATCTTTTATATTTTTATATTTTCCATGTCATTCTTATTAAAAAGAGACACAAGATCTGAAGTATGATTATCAAGTATATCGTTTGGACAGGAGAGAGAAAATAAAGCTTCGATAGAAGAAAAGGCGTTGCCTTTAAAGAACAAGTTATCAAAAAGTAAAGAAGTTTCACATAGCTTCCCTTGCTCCTATCACCCACATTTGGTAGGATATGAGATACACTAGAATTCAAGGCCGAGTCAAAGTCTTTTCTACATTTTTAGCTCAATAGTGCGATCCACACCAACCAGACCATCTATTTTTCATTGGTCCGTTAAAAGGCAAAGAGGAAAGCCAAGCTTCAGCTATCTCAAGCGACTAGCACATGAATGGAAAGCCGCACCATAACAACATCATGGAGATAGATGGCTGTGCATATCAATATACCAATTATCCAACTACCTACCACTTCCCTTTTTAACTTCTATCTAAAAAGATTACCACTTACTTCTTCTGCCCATCAAACAAAGATCATTCCCCTGTAAAAATTTTCCAGTATCAGCTGCTAAATTTTTCTTTCATATTGATTACCATATCTAAGAACAGCAAATTAAAATTATAGCCTAGCCAAATTAAGTTGCTCTGCCTTTTTATATCAAAAAGGGGTGAGAGACATGAAGTGGTAGCAGACCGGTAGTGCCAGTCTATTTTGTTCAGACACAAGAAAAAGAAAGAAGCAATATTCAAACTCACCAAAATACAAATAGAAGTATCGTTGTCCTTCGTCTTTTGGTAATTGGGGACCCTTCTCATGTGTTTTTGCATTTGCGTGCCGAGAAGCTGGACCAGTATGTGTTCAAACAAGACCCCACACACAGTCATAGCTAAGAAGAGAAACTTCTCTTGCAACTTTTATTAAACGAGAGGTGTCTGAGAGCAATATTAATCAGCTTTTTGAATACCCCCCATTACTCCATCAACTAATAACGTGAGAACGAGCACAATTCAACATTCTCACTAACAAACAACTCCACTGTGGCTTCATCCTACGTGTTCTATTTTCTGGATTAAAAAAAATATACGTGCCCAATCTCAGATAATAAAAGCTTAAAATGTACTAAGAATTGTATATACTCTGGCTTATTTACCACAATCATTCACAATTCCATTTTCTTGTGATTATCAAGTATTAAACCAAATCTTTCTACATGATTCAAAACAGCATCAAGCTGATGAAACAATTTTGTTCTTATAAACAATAACCGAAAGGGGCAGGAGAGAAGACTACGAGGATATCATAACTAGATTTGAAGGTCGATTCTAATTGGTGGTTCCTGAATCAAAATCTCTGGAAACGAAGAATCAACATCAACTTTGATAGAAGCTCTGCAGAGTGGGCAACTGGAGTGATTAATAAGCCAGTTATCCACACACTGATAGTGGAAACAGTGTTTGCATCCAGGCAACACCTTCAATTTCTCGCCCTCTTCGAACACGCTGAGGCAAATACAGCAATCTGCTTCCTCCGATGCGCAATCGGAGTCCGACGGCGCCTGATGCAAGATTATCGGCAATTTCTTAATAGAATCAAGGTCGAGACCTTGCGACGGCGGAGACGCCGCGTGACGCACCTGACTAGAGTGGAAAGTAGTCGGAAGCTGGTCACGGTACCGGCAGATCCAACGAGCGCAGAGGAAGAGTAGAATCATTAGAAGGATCAGGCAGAAAAGAAAGATGATGAACAAGACTTTTCGGCCCCGGACTTCGAGGTTATGGTTATCCAGCTGTGTGTAGTGCCAATTGAATACCTGAGCATCTTGCTGGCTTGTCATGGAGATTGGTGATTATGTTGCAGCGGAGATAGCAGCGGCGTCGAGGTTAGCGACGGCGGGGGGAGGCCGTGACGGCGGCGTACTGTCGGTGGCTGTGTACGGTGGTGGAAGAGAACTCGGCAGCGGTCGTGTCATAAAGCGTGAACAGTACTGTTGTTAAGGTGAGGATGCTACACTGTATTGAGTGTTTACTAGGCTAGTGATGTGCAGCGGATGCATCAGGCCAGCGTGACTTATATAGTTACGTTTCGAGAGTAGACACACTCGCTGACAGAGCGCGTGGGAAATTTCGCCATTTTAAAGGTAGCGATTTAAAACCACTGAAATTTTTTAATATTTTTTACTTTTTCTTGCACATTCTAAAAAGTAAAACAAATTCGTAACCTACATTTTCAAATACAGTGTGCTAATGGGGGCAAAAAAAAAGTGTTGTGCTCATGAGGGAAGATATAAAAAGGTAAATTGAAAGAAAATATAGTAAGTAATAATTTTACAACATATCTTATAATTTATAACAAGAATATAATAAGCATGCAGAATTCAAGAAATTAAATTTACTAAAAAACATGTATTTATCTTGAAAATAAAAAATCTTCATTATTTTTTGGCTAAAAATATGCATAATTATGAAAATGAAAGTGTTTCTTACAGAATTTTGGAGGATGAAAATAATTGTTGATGCTTCTCAAAATTACTGCTGATTCTTCATAAAATTATTATTTACTGTGTTTTTAAAATATACTAGTAGATATGTATCAAAAAAATATACTAGTAGATCATTTCAGAGAATAAAGCTGATATGCAATTGTTTTTTTCTCTAAAATGATGTTAGCAATTGTTACATGTAAGGACTCATATCTATTTTATTTGTAGTGGTGAAAACATGAAAAGTGTTTTTCTTACTATAGGCCCATTTTAAAATATGTGATTAAGATGAATAAAAAAAAATATGTGATTAAGATTATATCGTTTTAGAATATTTAGGTTAGCAATTATTACATGTAAAATAAATATGTAAAAAAGATTATATTCTTTTACATAATAATATTATCAAACAGTTGTTTATGACTCTAGACTTATTAACAAACAAAACCTATAATATAAGAAAAACAAGTTTGGTGTCACGTCCCAGGAAAAAGAAGAAAGAATTGAAGTGACAAATTCGTATTGCTTTTTGTTGGCCAAACAAATGATTTTGCCTTTTCATTCCGGGAGGCCAAAACCATCGTTTGACAATACACGTTAAAGAATGATAGTCCATTTGCCGTGCAAAGAACAACAAAAATGCATAGGATCTATAAATATTAATATCCTTATGTTCTCTATTTGTTAAAATTGTAAATTTCTGGTTTGAGTTAAAGTGTGTGCCTGGGAATTACAGATTTACAGATTCTTATGCTTGAGAATCCGTCAGAGGAAATTGATTTACAGATTCCGAAAAGAATACGAAATTCAAGAAGAATTTACGGATTTTAAGATGGTTTTTACGAATTTTGATATATTTTTTACGAATTTTAATGTCTTTTGTATTGGTTTACGTACATCGTTGGAAGAAAGATTTTCCAAACATACACTAAGGTCATGAATACGTACGGACACGAATATCCTCACCATAGATTAGCTATTCACAACGACAATAGATCATGTACGTCTCTGGATTGATATAAGCTACTTTTTTGACATGATTTACAAGATAAATATATAAGAGTACTTTTATTTTAACTTACATTAGGGTGCTACTTTAACACCATCCCAAACAAACTCCATGCAGATAATAAGTTTTGGTAATTTAATCATGTAACACGCATATATAGAATAACCCAATACTCACTTTTTACATTTAATTGTAAATTTTTAATCATGCTAGTCATGAGATCCTTTCCATATGCACATCCAATGATGGAATCCTTAATTGAATGCTTGAGGAACCCAACTTAGTGTCAAACTGAGGTTGACCTTACTGTTCATATATGTATCTTTTGTTTTTGCAAACTCAAACTAAAAAATGGTCAAATTAACATCAGTGTGCATAAAAATTCTATTTAAAGTTGTTGAACTCAAGTAACTGTACAATGGAGGCATACTAATCAATAATTTGGCAACAAGAGTTTGCTTTAATTAATCATTCACATTTTATAATCGCATCGTGTCACAAACACAAAAGAGAAAAGTCATTTCGACTGGTAAATGTGAATCCAGGCATAGCAATAATTATCCTAATGGTAAATTATCAGGTAATTTCTCGCAACACCGGAAAATCTAGATTTGTTTAGAAACACGTCTTCCGTATTCATGACACGTTATGGGATATATATATATATATATATAGAAAAATAAAGAAGAAGCGATGTTGTTGAATACTTATTTGTCAATTGAATTTATTAAATAAACTGAAAAAATGGTTGCTTTTTCCGAGTACGGCAAATTGTGTGCATATGGCTCTCCCGCCTCATTGGCTCTTCTTACACATCATAAAATCACATGACGGCTGCTTTTGGTAAAACGGTTAAAAAATATTTTTACCATTTATGAAGTAGATGTGTGAAAAATATTATCTCGTTTTTCAGAAAAACACTGGTAAACATATTTTTTGACTGTTGAGAAGCTTTTCCAAACACACCCAACAACTGTCAAAAACCAATTACACGACAGTAAAATTTTGTTAATTAAATCAATCCAAACTTTCCTATCTGCTTTAGAATGTGTCTATTAAACTTATAGAATCATTTACAAGTTAAGATAAAATCCTTCCTTTATAATTACTTTGAATTAGATGTAGATAAGATTAAAACTCCCAACTTTTAGCTATTTACGTATTTAGTATTTAATAGCAATTTTATATATATGCAGGCGCCCATTTTATTGGGGATTTGTACAATTGCTTGGTTTTTATTTTACGCAATCTATTATACGTAAAGCAACAGTTTGAATAAGAATTTAATAAGGATTTTCCTTTATCCTACAGAGAAATTAAAGGCTGAAGATTAATGCCGTCCAAATTTGATGACTTTACCCGATGGTAAAGGTGGGAAAACTGTTCAAGAACAATAACTTTATAGTAATTGTATAATTGTATTTTAAGTAACCGCATAATTCTCCAATTCATACCGATATTCAAGCCCCCAAAAAATAATTTACATTCCACTACTATGGGCTGCTTTAATGGAAAATGGATTAAAAAGTTATATCAGCGGGAAGGATTTAATATATTTTTTGAATAAAATTTTAAATAGCTTGCGATTTTCAAACAATTTTCGCCCGCTTCAATTTTAAGAAAAGTATATAAGCATTTAAATTATTAAATTGGTCCAACTTTTTATCAACTACGTACAATTTTGGTTATGTATAAATGTTTTTCATTTTACGTATAATTGAAGTTAAGCTACGTCTGTGTATTTAAATAAGTTTCAAATACCTATAGTACACAGGCTTCACAATAAAAAAAATTTTGCCACAATTTTTACTCGGATGATTCCTTCGTTACCGAATTGCAGTATAATGAAATATTTTAAATTATGCAACTGAATTTCCACTATCAGTTAAATGGTTATTTTCCGTAACTAAAATAAGTGTTGCTAATATTTTTTATCATTAAATAAAAATTTTCTGATAGAAAATAGGTATTTAACGATATATTTTTTTCATTGTTAAATGTCATTTTTCTGGTAGCGTTTTACATCATATGCAACTGACATTTCACAACGGGTGCAATGACTTGTCACATTTTTTATTAATTTTTTAATAAATGATTTATTCTCATTTCTCTCTTCTTCTTTTTATAATTTTAATCTGTGGTAGGCCGTGCTGGATGGGTTTAATTAAGTTGAATTTACATATACGCAGGTGCACATTTTATTCGAAGTTTGATTTTATAATTCCTTCTTTCTTTTGAATTTTTACAGAATTCATTGGAGAATCTCTGCCGTCCAAATTTGACTCTAGTCCCTTCGATTCCTTGAAGATTAAATAAAGATTTTTTTTAAAAAAAATCTTGAAACTGCTTTCACAGATAACGCGAGCAACATAAGTTTTTTTTATAGTTAAGGATTATGATTAGATTTTCAAAAGAAATAGAATATATAACGTATTCTTATTGCACAGACCTTGACCGATGAGATATAGAAATTAAAGTGAAATCAAACAAGCTCTAAGTGGGTCTTTGTCAATGTAAATCTAAATAGAACAAAATCCTAAAACATTAGAATCTGAAACAGTTAGGCGCTGCCACTATCCAAAGGCAACAAACGAAGAGTGAAGAAATGCCAAAAGGGAATTTCAGTAACCTGCAGAGAGCTACCTCTATGTTCTCTCTTGCAAGCTGCAACTCGAGCAGATACTTTGTCTATTGGTGGGAATTGGGTTTCACTGAGTTACTTTTTTATAATACGATAAATCAATGTTTGAATTTCTGTTATAATGTCTGATATTGTATCGAACATGTATAGCTGTAAAAATAATTCAGACCTATTAGGCTAGTCATTTTAAGCTCAATTAAGTAGATGATCGGGCTTATCTTTAAGAGAGTATAAAAGGAAATATAGCTTCCCGCAACTATCACTTTAGAGCTCAAAATAAAAGGATCAACCATTTAACGTTGAGGTTCACTATTTTAAACTCGTTTATTTTTAAATTATTAATACATAAATAATTCAAGTTGGAGTACTCAAAATCTTACTAGACGGCAAGTATGTCCATTTGATTTTTTAACCTACATGATTCATGCTTGCATTGCATGTGTGATGGTTAAACTTTTGAAAGCATTCAAAAGCCTAATATTTTATTTTCTTTATCCCCTTTCAAGGCCCTCTCAGATTAAGTTTTAAGTTTAATATCAATAAACAAATAAAATCTTAAATGTAGTTTGACACTTTATTTTATACTATTTATTATTTGATTAAGTAATTTTCGTAGATTTATTGTTTTATTTTTAGATATTTCCACATAATTTTAAAATTCAACAAAAAAGCTAAGAAAGCTCACAGATTAACCTTAATCCCGCATGTTGAGAGCTAGACTTTAATAATATAATGATTAGGGTTAAGTGGCATTTTTATCACGGGAGTATACACGTTGGAGCACTGAGTATCCGGAAGTATTATTGGAACCAGATTCACCCGAAAGTTTATAAAACGTAGCATCTTTCACTTGGAGCAACTGATCTTTAACGGATATTTGTCTTTATTTGAATAAGTCATATGTGATTCTAATAAAAACCTCATCTTCAACATAAAACTCATTCATCTTGAAATTTCAGTATTCGAATGAGAAAATCATTCATTCAAATGAGCTTCTAAACGTATTCCTGATATATGTTTTACGTTTCTACTTTTAAATGAACTCTAAGTAAACGTATTCATGATATATGTTTAATTTTTTGATTATATCTCTTAAACCACGTATCTAATTGATTTCAAACCTCTTTCATTTGAAAGTAGACTTAAAGAGTTTTCCAACCATAGGTCATTTGATAAATTTAGAGATGAAACGAAGAAGTTATAGCTATTTAAAGTTAATATGATATTTAATTTAGAAACTCATTTGAATGAATGATTTTCTCGTTCGAATAATGAAATTTCAAGACGAATGAGTTTTATATTGAAGGTGAGGTTTTTATTTGAATAATACATGATTTATTTGAATAAAGATAAATATCTGTTAAAGATCCGTTGTTCTAGTTAAAAATGTTACGTTTTATAAATTTTTGGGGTGAATCTGATTTCAAGAAAACTTTTAAATACTTAATGTTGCAACGTAAATACTTCCTTAAAAAAATACTACTTAACCCTAATGATTTTAAAGTATGTCGGTTTTCCAAGCCTGCCCTTTTAGGCCTTGGTTCGTCAGGTGTCAGGCTAGTCTATACCAACAGCTCTAAGAACAAGATTACCTCTAATAATGCCATGCATGTATTTAATGAAAAATACTGTCTTACCCAATTAATATGTTATTATATTCCATAGTATATTCTTTTTTTCCTTCCTTATAAATAAAGTTAAGAATTTGGAGTTTAGGTTTGAACATTTTTTATTTGATATTAAATTTCAAACTTAAAACATTAAGATGTAAAATTTTGCATATACAATTACACATAATGTATTTTAAAGTTTAGTTAGGTTTTATGATCAATGGTTTAAAAAAACATGAGGAAAAAAATAAGCCAATGCGTATATTGTCCTTATTGCAATGGATATTTCAACAATGTATTTTTCAGCTTTTTTTAATATACAGGGAAAGAAACTTTTTGTTTTAATTTCTTAGAAAACATTTGTGGGTTAAATAATATCTTAAGTTTGCTAATGAATGCGACATGTCGTTGCAAGTAGTAACCAGCAAAAGCAAAACGGGCAGAAACCCACGTGACACGCATGTGACTCCCATCCCACTAAACGACATCCCAACCGTTCTGTAGCTTTCAAGCCCTCCTCCAACAACGAAGTATCTAATTGAAGCCAATCAATCTTTTCTCTGTCCGAATCCCTCTACCTCGATTCCTAGGCCTCACCCTTCTAAAATATTTATTCCAATTATGTATAAAAAATTATATCCGAATTTTTATAATTCTGCCATCCTGTGTTTAGAAAAGAACTAAATAGAGAGCAAATGCATATTATGGAAAAAAATGTCATATCCGACTACAAAAATCAGAATTGAAATAATTTATAAAAAGGTAATGCTTTTTAAAGATGATATAAAATAATAATCTTGTTTATCTTTTGGGTCAAAAAACGGTCAAAGGCAAAGAAATGAGATGATGTGGACTATACGGGTCAGAATCAGGTACAAGGCAAGCCTAGCTAGCTGTAAGCCCAACTTTCCAACAAGGACTGGGCCCATGACTAACCATGAAGCCCATTTTTGCTACGAAATTTGGCAAACTTCGCTTTCACCTAAATGTGACTCCAGTCACAACGTTTAAGGAGACATCACCACAGTTAAGTGAAACTGTGTTGACCTATGACCAGAATTAAAATGCTTGTTTGACTTGTTCAGTACCCACATGGACATGCCCCAATGGATCATAAATCAGGTGTTCTGCCCTTTGATTGTGGGTGGGTCCAACCCCTTTCCTAAAATTTTGTAATAAGTGATTGTGAGCTTAAAGTTATATCTAATGGAGCCACGTTGGGGCAATCATATATCTAATCCCATGCCTTAATTTCATTTTCCAGCTTCTTTCTTTTTATTTCCGTTTACTTTAAGGAAAAAAGATTATTGTTACTACTTTTTTTTGCATGAGGCAGAAAAATTAATAATGATTTTGGATATATTGATGGTTACACATCTTACACTACTTTCCATTTTCAAAGTTACACGATAACATTTCTTGCCCATCTCAAATACAAATGCTCTGTTCATATCCGAGCACGATTGGCCTTCAACAAAACGACGCAGAAGAAGAATATCACATGGTTTGTTATTAGATGTAGAAGTGGACTGATGTGTATCTATATATCTCCCTGTGCAATGGTGTAGGAAATTTCACCAATTCTATTATTGGGTCGTACTTTGTTTAATCAGTTGCAACAATAAGGATTTTGGAATAATATGGCTTTATGTAAACTTAACATATTATAAAATATACTTGTCTGATTCTGATATAAGATCCACTTTGTAATTTAATTTTTTTATCAAAATGATATTTATGTGAGATATATTATATCTTTTCATTCTTAAACTGTAGAAAAATATCTTGAAATTCAAACTGAGAAATATAAAATATTTAAATTAATTAGTAAAATTCATAAATCATGAACAATATCACTTCAAGTTTTATGCACTACACTAGAAAACTTGTTTGATTTATTAACTATTGCTTTAAGCTAAGATTTTTTAATTCGTGGCATAAATTAATATACACCATATGTAGTAAATTAAAGTCATATATATGATGATGAGTAGCTTTTGTTATCCAGGATGTCAATGGATGACTAATTGCTATGCAGGTCAGGATTATTCTGACAGCTTTTATGTTATTTGCTGAAGAGATTACTCTGTTAAACACCATGTTCTTTGCCTCTTTTAATCAATTGGATGAGGTTGTTTTTGAGTTTGATAATCAAATCTTGATCAATATGGTTAACTCAAAAGCATCCTTAACTTATTGGACATGTGAGGCTCTCTTTGAGAAAATTGGTGTCTCAAGAGATCTGATTAGGAACCATGTTTGTGAATGGATTTCCATGGAGGTGAATTATTAGCTGCTGATTGAGCAGTTAAAACTTCATTGGATGAGTCTTATCCGCATGATTGGATTTGATGACCTACGCTACAACTATGGAAGATTCTGGAAACAGATTTGAGGAATCATTTTCTGGACCCTGGTTGAAGATGTTTTCTTTTCATGATATGTAGGTTTTGTCTTTCAATATTATTTGCCTTTTCGTTTTCTGTATTTCCTGACATTAGGGGTTTAGTTAAATGAGCATTTCTTGTTTTGGGGAAAAAAAGTCATAATGCTGAGAAGAAAATGCGTACGATTATCATAAATCCTTATTATAGCCATAATCATGATCATTATTGGCAACGTTTGGGATGTGCATACATAGAGCGAGTAGGTATATTTATGGCAAGTTTCTTAACATTTGATGATATCTCATTCATCTGCATTTTTATTTTTATATGCATGTCACGTATCCTTTTAGGTTTTTCCATCTCATTCCAAAAAGAAAAACTCACGTACATGTAGAAGAACATTTTAATATAAAGATATGCTACTTCCCGGTTGAAATAAAAAAAATACGAACCTCTTTGAATTGTAAGCTTAAGTCGTATTAGTCCTTTTGGATTACATTACGTAGTAACATTGATCATTACTTTTTCTCATACTTAATATAAAAGTTAAATAACTAATTTATGAGAATTTATTTATGTTTATGGCAAAAATGAATTTATTTATGTTAGTTATCTGTACAAGAAATTCGCTTAACATCTAAATTTGCTTCGATCGGAAGCTATTCACTCAAGAGTAGTGGGTGTCTCAAAAAAATTTTTTGTGGTTTAATGTAGATCAGAAAGTTTCAAAATGAAATATTCCAATAAAGAACTAATATCAATCATTAAAAATTAATGTTGGTTGTTAATATTTTAAACAGTAAAGTGTAACATTGTTTAATTTTGATGCTTCAAACAATAAATAAAAAAAACTTTCCGAGCCTTAGAACTAAAGCCAAAGGGAGTTGATAAGTAATCTCATTAATTAGTTGAAACAGAACGTATCAAGACTATCAATAGTTCATCGCAAAACCTAAAGAGCTCACTCTGAACATCCATCAGTTCAAAATCCTTAGTTCTACTTGCATGAAGATAGGGAAGAATATCTGAAAGTTACATTTACCCACCATAACACATCGAGCAAGGGTACCAGAAAATCCTAGATCATAATGCTAAATTATGCATGCAAGAGACCTAACTTGATGAGCTGAGCTTATCAGAGACTGGTCTTTCTACAGGAAAATAATGATATGATCGCCTGACCATGATGAAAAATTAAAGAAAACGTTACAGTTCCTCATCCCAACTTTAGCAATTAACTGAGGTACTAATTCCGGTAATGACTGGACACTGGTTTTGTAAATGATTATACAATTAGGGCTGGTTTGGATGCTAGGTTTGAAACCTAGGTTTCACAGATTCCGAGGTAAAACCTAGATTTTGAAATGTGATTTATGTTTGGGAAGTTATAGCTTTTACAGATTTCAAGGTAAAAAAGTAAGAAAAAGTGGATATGAAAGAGGAAAGTAAGAAAGAGAAAGAGAGAAAAAGTAAGAAAGAGGAAAGTAAGAAAGAGTAGTAAAAA
>JANTPZ010115547.1:0-24440 GCA_025593235.1 Vachellia pachyceras
GCTCTGAGACTGTCGGTCAAAGACGAACAGCCTTCTTAACCTCGACTGCAACACTGGCTTCGCCAAATCACTACGAACCACCTCATCGAGAATCGATTCAGCATCGAAATCTTATTAGCAATCATCGTCAAGTTCCAGAGCATTATTCATCACCCGTGAGCTAATCTCCCTCGAACTCTGGCACGCCTTTTGTTTTGGTGAACTTGCCTGGTTTTTTTAGGCTTTCGTAGGGGAAGAGATTTGGGTAAGCTGTGGAAAGCATTGCGGCAATTAGTCTGGAAGGTGGGGCGGGAATTTTGAAATTCAAAAAGTTTCGAGCCTTGTGAAATTCAAAAAGGTGGGGCGGCAATTAGTCTGGAAGCGGTTGAAATTTTTTTTTTTTGGAGGCAAGCCTTGTGAACAGTGAATGGTGGAGAGGTTTTATTAGTTATATTGATTATCAAGATCAAAAGTGCTAATTAAGTTGACGAGATGCTATATAAAATCTCCAAAAGGTTGAATAACTCAAATGGAGAACCCAGAGAAAATGAAAAGGAAGGAGAAAATCTCATTATATTTACAGATTTATAGTTCAAATCAGCCCCACCTATTTGACCTTGAATTGCAATCCAGCATCTTCAGCTTGATGGTTGTATAAGAATGTAAGAATTGATCAATATTTTGAAGAACTTCAATCAAAAGTGTCATGTTCTTGCCATTGTAGACTTGCATGAAGGTCCAATCAAAGTGCCAACCCTCTCACCTTTAATGGCTCTAGAGATGTTTCCTGGTTTGTCTAGGTTGAACACAACAACTGCACCAAAAACCATAGAGAGGAAGAAGCCAATTCAAGTATTAGAAGCCAATTGATATAATAAGCCAATATGAATCCATTTCAGGATGAAAACACACACACACACACAAAAAGTAAGAAATTTGTGTGAATTGTTCACAAGACTTGCCAGGAATATTGTTTTCCTGGCACAAAGTGATGGCGGTCATGTCCATTACCGACAGATCTTTCGAAGTTACCTCCTGATATGTAAGCGTGTCCATAAGGCGTGCATGTGGATTACGTCTTGGATCACAATCATACACACCATCAACATTTGTTGCCTTGAGCACAACCTCAGCATTAACTGAGTAAATGATGGACAAAAGTAAGTAGACTGCAGCAAAACTCACATTGTGTATATAGTAATGAAGATAAGATTAAGAACAGATGTTATAGGATAGCAGAAGGGATGTCAGCAAATCTAACAGTCTGCATTTTTTGTGAAGGGTATCTGGATGGACCCACAACCAACAATGCCCTCAACTAAGCATGGCTTTGGGAACACTTAAAATGAGTGCTTTTGCACTTTGCAAGGCAAAACTTACATAATATTTATCTTGCACAACGCAAAATCATTTACAATAAGCCGATCCAAAAATCTAATTGGTATGTTACTGTGAAATATCACTATAGAGAATATTTACTCTCTGCACATCGGAGTGCTGCAGCGGTATCAGTGGTAAAAAATGGATTTCCAGTTCCAGCAGCAAAAATGACAACCCTTCCTTTTTCCAAATGCCTCACAGCCCTTCTACGTATGTATGGTTCTGCAACCTCTGACATTCGAAATGCAGTCTGTACCCTTGTGGGAATCCCGATACTCTCCATCGTTGCTTGAAGAAATATCGCATTCATGACAGTTGCCAATATCCTATTGAATAATAAAACGGAATACAATAAGTAAAAAACAGTAGAGCTATTACATCATGGCATCAATATTTGGCAGTTGATAATAATACAATATATAATCAAATGGTCAATTGGCTGAGCAATCTGTGACATCAGAACCGAGAACTTCAACTAAGTAAACTAAGGACTGATCCAAGCATACAATATCATAGGTTATAACAAAACAACTAACTATAACAAAACAATTAACACGTAACAAAGGTCAACTTGGTTCATGTCAATTAAGGACTGATGCTGATATACAATCACAAGTTCTGACACAAGATCAAACAGTCTAACCAATTAAAGAGAAATTACCCAATATAATCAGCTGATGAGCGATCCAGGCCACTAGATCCAGCCCAGGAGGATCCGCTAAAGATGTTACCCCCACCTACTACTAGTGCAACCTGAAATATTAATCTCAAATAGTTACCAAATTCTGACAATGCTTTAAGTTGAAATGATCATAAAAATCATTCGTATAATACTTATAGTGATAGTTTCCTAAAAATTCTGCAAAATTCACCCATGTAACAATCCAAAGTAAATTTGAATACACAAGGATGCAAATATGCATTATATGATCACCTCAATGCCAAGGCGAGTCACAGCAGCAACCTCCCTTGCAATGGACATGGTAACCTAGATTCCAAGAAACGCAAAATAATATCTCAGAAACAGACCTGAGAACAACATACGATACATTCACTTTATTTCTCTGTTATTTTGCTGTCTGAGTGGACAGGTGTAGTTAATTTGCTTCCTAACCTTCGGGTCAATGTTCTGTGAGTGGTCTCCAGCAAGAGCCTCTCCGCTTACTTTGAGCAGAACCCTTCGCCATTTGTATGATGGCTTACTGGATTCATCCATTGACAGTCCAAAGGGAGACATAGATGACATTTCGGGCAGCCTGCTGATGATTTTATTGGCCATAAACATAACAATTATTAAATAAGTAGAAGTAATTGATAATAGACTGATTGCCAAATACAAGCATAAGGAAGAAGAGTAGGACTCCCGTAATATCATTCAAGCAAAGCATCAGAAGATCAACTAACAGAAAAAGACTTTCATTGCCCATTCAATACAACCCAAACAATAAATTCCGTGTAAAACGAAAAATTTGCCAGCGGTGAAATGTAAAACCAGTTATGAAGTTCACTGTATTTGAAGAACCACTTAGAAAATTTATCTCTGTTTGGAAATAATGTCCTTCCTTTTGGAATCCGAGTGTTCTTCGTCATTGAAGTTTCACTTTCACCGACATTTGGAAACGGGAAAAAAAATTAGGTGGACAGATACCAAAAAAGGATCAAAATGTTTATATGAGAAAGATGTGTAATCTGCAACAGATAAGGCACCAACACAAAAACATTTATCCAACTAAACTACAAGTAAAGGACTAGACTTCAAACCTCGAGACTTGCAGGAAAACTGCGAAATAAGCAAAACAATTGAGAGAAACAAGAATTGAGGAAGCGCAGACAGAAACTGAGGAGAAGAAGTAAAGGGCATACCTAGAATTGAAGGAGTCAGAGGAGGAACCCATTCCAGAAAAAGAAGCGCGAATGAGGAGGTTGTTGGGAAAGGAGTAAGGACTAGGGGGTGTGAGAGAGCGAAGAGAAGGGGGGAGAGAGGAGAAGGAAGAAGAAGAAGAAGAAGAACGGAGAGAGAAACTGGAATTGGAAGAGATGAGAGGGATGGAGATAGCCATCACTCACACTCCTTCAGTCCTGCTTGCCGCTCACCCTCCTCCTCCAAGTCTCCAATTGCAATTCCCTTCGCCTCTCCCGTTACAGCCGCTCTGGATAAATTTCATTTCTTTCTCTTTTTTTAGTTTTTTTTATTTTACATAATATCAAGGGAAATCTCAATAATAAAAAGAAATTTAAATAACTTAAACTTAACAAATCATTAATTATGTTATCTACTGCCATTAGAGATTTAAAAATTGAATCAAATTACTTTTACACCCCTTAGATATTAAAAAATAAAAAATAACATTAGTTTTATTTTTGAAAAATGACGTCCTCATATCTAATTGTATCATACAACCTAATTAATGATTTGTTAAATTTAACGATCCAGATTAAAATTTGAGTAATTTAAAATGTTTTTATTGAAATTTTTTAAAATATTAAATAAATTCATTTTTTCCCTACAAAATATAGTGTAATTAAGATATAGTCTATCCAATAATAACTCCCGCCAGCGCCAACAAAGCGGCAAGAATGCTGAAATGCGAAAACCTTAATTGCTGATACCGAGTGTTAGATATTTCCCCGAGGAAATGTTTACATACTTCCCCACGTTTTTTTATACCTTTTCCAATAAAACGTTTCAGCTATTTTTTTTTTCCTGAGATGCAAAACTATATATTATACTAAATTTTTGAAAAAAAAATAATTAAGAGAAATTTATGGAGTAATAGAACTAAAAAATGGAATGATTGTAATATTTTAATTGAAGAAAGTATGGATGCGGTGATACATAAAGTAGGTAAATATTAACGAGTGATCATCGGTATTAGCACACAAATTAAATATACAAAAATTATTAAAATTATCCAACCTAGGTCACGTGTTAAATAAGTAAAATTATAGGGTAAATACAACTTTTGGTTCTTATAATTTCCTTCAATTTGTGTTTTGATAATTGTAGTTTTAAAGTTGTGCTTTTTATCTTTAAAGTTTAATCCGTTTGAAATTGTTAGTCTAATGACCTAAATTAAATATTAACATCATTAAAATTGTTGATTTGTCACTGATGTAGTTATTTTTGCTGACAAGACCTAATGACGGGATATTGTCAATGTTTATATAGATTGGTTAAATCTACTTTTGGTTCATATAGTTTGTTTCAATTTATTTTTTTATCCTTGAAGTTTAAAAGTAGGGTTTTGATTCCTCAAATTTACTCTGTCGAAAATTATTAGTTCTTGTAGTTTTAAAAATTTTAAACATGATATTAACACTGTCAATTTTGCTTATATGTCATTGACTCCATCAATTATAGTGAAATATCTTAACGGCCCAAAAATTTTATATCACACTCTTAATAAGTAACAGCTCCATCGACTTCTCCACCATGAAACTTAACAGTTACACCTATTTGTTCAACACTATTTTAATTCCATCATTCGAAAAGGAATATCCTCTACAGCAATTATGTCACCATATCAAGATATCTAATGAAATCATCATTGTATCTAATTCAAAAAGAGATATCAAATATCTTGAATTTCTTTTTGTATATTATATGGATGATCCAATTCATAAAGACCTGTTCTACAAGTTTGATCTTGTAGAATTTGACACATTTTCTCATTAAGTGAAATGTATGAAATAAATAAAATTAATTTTTCATATTTTCTCATTATATATCTTAACACGGAGATGTAATTGTTAAAGAGGATGTTATATTTTAAAGGGTGGAATCAAAATGTAATGTTGAACAAGTAAGTGTAACTGTTGAGTTTTATGATGGTGAACTCAATGGAGTCAGTTATTTATATAAAGTGAAATATGGGATTTTTGGGTTGTTAAGAGATTTCACCATGTTAATGGAGTCAATGACATATAAGCAAAATCAATGGTTATATCAAATTTAAATCTTTTTTTAAAATTACGAGGACTAAAGGTCTTTGAAATAATAAACTTGAGGGATAAAAAACGACACTTTTAAGTTTCATGGACCACAACCTAAATCTGGATTAACTATAAAGATCAAAAATATGTTTAACCAATCCACGTAAGCATTAATCATATCCAGTCATCAAGTCACATCAGCAAAAATAACGGTGTTAATGATATGTTAGCAATTTTAACGGTATTAACCTTTTATTTATGTCTTTTTGAAATTATAGGAACTAATGATTTCAGACAAACTAAACTTCAAGGATAAAAAATATAAATTTAAAACTACATGGATCAAACTCAAATTAATGGGAACTATGAGAACTAAATATTAAATCTACCCAAATTACAAAAAAAACAAACTTTCCTCATGGTGACATGGACGTTGTCGGACATTTCTTCGACGAAGCAAAGCCCAATTTCTTCGACAATTTGGAATGGAGAGGATACACAAAGCCCAATATTCTAGCCCAACGTAGTACTTAACACTCGAGGCCACCAAACTCATCTTAAAGTTACCCCGTGACGAAAAGATTGGGCTAGTACTCTAACATAAAGGGAGAAGGTTCGATCATAAGGAGTGTCACTTTGTTGTGGCTCCAGTCGCGACGTTTGGGGAGGTATCACCACAGCTTAATGAAGCTGGGTTGACTTACCTGTATGGTCAAAACTAAAGGGCTTGCTTGACATGCTCTAGTGCCCGTAGGGACAAGCCCCAGTGGATCCTGAGTTAGATGCCCTGCTATTAGATCGTGGGTGAGCCCAACCCATTTCCTAAAATTTTTCTAACAAAAAAAAACTCATCTTAAAGTTTAACGGAATGGGCTACTTTATCATAACGTGAGAAATAAAAATTTGAATCAAACATTGTAAGAGATATCCACATTTAATTTTCGATAGTATTTTGAACAATATTGCTTTCAATAGAGTGATGGATGTGCTTAACAAAAAGAAACTTTAAACTCCAAAATTGGGTTCCTATTGTTGCTACTCAAAAACAGTGTAAGCTCCTCCATATGAACTTATTTGGGAATGTTCCCACCCATCCCCCAACAAAAAAAAATCATTATTAAAAAATCCAAACTCAATCTAGTTATTTTTAAGTCTTCAACATATTATTTTTTTAAAAAAGCCGACGTAAAAAAATTTACAACTTATTTTAAAAATATCAGATTGAATTCATTCTTATCTCATTTTGAAGTTACATGAGTTCTCTTATGCAAAAAAGATTGATTACATGACATTTAACACAACTTGACTATTTGTTTTTTCTTACAATATTGAAAGCATGTCTTTTTAGATGCTTGATTTTTCAATTAGAAAGTATCTTTTTTTTGGGTGAAGAGAAAGTATCTTTTTATAACATTGGAAATTTCTTGAATAAGCCATTTGTAGGGGGGAAATGGCATTTTAGAAAATACTGCAAAAACACCACATAATAAACAATGTTGGAACACAACATAATAAACTATATAACCCAAAATTAATTGCATTTCTTATCTCCTCTAATGTGAATTAATGTAATACTCACAACCCCCCCCCCCGGGGGCCCCCAAATTTTTTTTTTTAAAATCTTTCTCCTAACAAGTGAAGGGGGAAGGGCTCACATATGTGAGGCCAAGCAAAAGAACTTATATCTCTAAAGCCTAACAGGTAATCCAAAGTTGTGAAACGTCCTTATAATTCCATCGCAACTAGCAGTAACAATTGATAAACCCCAAGGATCATTTGGACATAGCTTCTTCTGTTGATGGCCATAATCAGCAGCAGCTTCTTCTTCTTCTTCTGCAGAAGGTGACTGCCACGTAGGAAGCTTCTCCTCAGGCCACGTTACCGATGAACCTCGACAAGTGTGATCAACAGAGAACCAATTGCTGTGAGAAAAACATTGTCCTCTACCTTCTTCAAGCATTTGGGATTGTAATAAGTCCGAAGAACAGTGTGTTAAACCAGTGACCATTTGGTCTGCGCTCATGCCTGACCAAGGTACTGCTACAACAACACCTTCAGAGAAAAAGTATTCACAGAATCCGGTGGACTTTTTATGTTTTGTTGATGGGTTTTTCAAGTCGCTTGAGTTCCAAATATACACATTGAAATCCTCTCCAACTGAAATTATGTGTTTTCCACTTGATGTGAAAGAACCAGACATATGACTTCTTGACCTGGAAAGACCTGTTACAACCAGTAAGAACAAGTTTATGAGATTAGTAAAATCAAAGTAAAAAGGGTTAAGACTTTAAGTATTTTTCTGATATCAATCAGTATCTTGAACTAATTTTTTGTTCATTCAGTATTCTAAAGTATTTTATTAATGACACTCATTGCCTTAAATTTAGGGTGCACATTGCTACTGTGAAAAATGCATTAAGTGCAAGATTATAGAAAAAATGTTTAAAAATGTTGAATACACTAAATATTAATTTAAATTATTAAGTGTTAATGAAAACATACTTTAGCATAGTAGATGCGACTTAAGCTGTAAAGAATTAAAGGTCATCCTAGTTCAATCTTACTAATGAGTCAATGAGTCAAACTTTAAGCAGCACACTACCTCTGCGTTTCTGGACGTCATCAATTCCTTCCAATAAGCAAAATTTGGAATCTTCTGATGTGATCAAAACTCTCTCATGATGTTTCTCCTGCGAAAACTGCAGCGACTATGATGTTAACAAACGAAGCACAAGTTGTCACCATTATTATTTATTATTATTAGAAGTATTAAGATTTTAAGACCTGAATGCCACTAATTTTATTGCCCCTTGATCTCTTCTTTCCATCAATATGAATCTGTGCCTCAAGTCTGCAATGTTTATCTAAAACCAACAAAAATCTTGGTCATTTTCTCATCTCTATTGAAAGGCTAGGGTTTATTATGACTTCAGAATCAACAAGCTTATACCTGAAGTAACATAAAAACGGCAAGTGCCTGAGATGGAGCCAACTACAAATCCCTGAGTAGAATAAACAGTTTAAAAAGTTCATTAGATAAGAGCTATGTTAACAAGTTTCACAAAATCATAAAAAGATATTAATCCTATTAGTCTTGCTTACACTCCCATCTGGCTTGTAACTTATAGCAGTGATAACTTCATGTATATCTGCCCAGTCAACAACCCTCTCTTCATGCACTCCCCAGATTCTGACTTTGCCATCAATGGACCCACTGATGAAGTAATTTTCATCAACTGGATTCACTTGAATGCATGTCACTGCACATTCATAGGATGTATTTCAGAACTTAAATTTTGTGTTTTAAGTATGATAAACCATCGTGATATAGAAAATATAACACTTACTCTAGGGATACTCAACAGAGTTCTTAAGTTATTCAAGAACTGCGTGTGACCTATATAGTACCCTTGAAGAGCAGAAAGTTAAAAATCCTCTCTAAAGCATGGGAAATATGAAGAATAAATTTTCTTTTTTTTTTTTGACCTGAAGAATAAATTTTCTTAAAACTTTAGAAACTCATAACTGATTCAATATAACTCCAAAATTAATGATTAAAAGCTCTAGATTTAGCTCTTGGAAATTTTTTTGAAGGAAAAATAAGACTCGGATTAACCTCTATCCCATTTTGCCCAGAAAAGCTCATTTATCAAAACTGAACAGGGTATTTTTGCATCAATTGTCTAGTTTTTTGGGTCATCTTAGAAAAATCATATCTTTTAATCTACACATGCAGAAAATGGTGCATTGTTGAAACATAATCTTACCGTAATCATTGTGGTAAAAAACACTTAAGCATCGATCACATCCAGTTTGCCACAAACGGACGGTTTTATCCATGGAAGATGAAAGCAGAATCTGCAACCAGGTGGTATCAGGTCAGCTTTGATGACTAACTACTACTGCAGAAACAGGTTCAACCGTTCAATAGGGAAAAAATCACATGAATTGAAAAAAAAAAAAAAAGATAACTCACTTCTGAATTAGACCATGCCAAGTCCAAGATATCACTGGAATGACCATAGAACTCTTGTACCGGTGATTCTTCAATCTGAAAAACCTTGTTTGGAAGGACAAGGTTGTTTTTTTGACCTGACCGTTTCTTCTTCCATGAACAGAACATGTCTTGTTTCACATCGGCAACAAGACTGTCTTCTTGTGCATTGAAACTTCCACTAATTGTGTCCCGTAACACGACACGCCATATTCTTACGACCCCATCTTCACCTCCTGTTGCAAGATATTCTCCATTGGGACTAAATTTCACGGTCCATATAATACCATTGTGAGCTCCAATCTCTTGGCCAACATATAACCCACTTAACTCCATCCACCTCTTCTTGTTCTGCCTCACCTTTATCCTACGAGGCTTATTATTTGCCTCTTTGTTGTTGAGTTTTGATCTGGTTTTTTCTCCTCCACTTTCTTTCCTCTTGCTCGCAAATTTCTCCAACCAGTTCTTCTCCTTCTTCCTCTTCTTCTTTTGTTCCATATCTAAATCCCCATGTCCTTCTTGTACCTCAGCTTCTGTGATTCTGTTTTCAACTTCATCTTCAGGAGACATGTTCATTTCATCAAAGACCATGTTTGCTTCAGAAGTTTCTTTCTCAACTACATTATTTGAGAGAGCTTCATTGGAGTCCCTAATGATTCTCTCTAGTCCCAAGGAAGGTTTTGAGGATTTATCAGATAAACCAGATAATAAACCCATTCGCTCGAGAAAACGTTGTCGTCTTTCCTTCACACTCTGAGGCTCATTCACCCAAATCTCATAATTGGTACTTAAATCAGATTCTTGTGGTGACAGATAATCTGCTGAGTCGAAGAACACATCATCAACATCAATATCTCCTTCATTAGATCTCAGCATACTTGGACTTCCACAAAATGGCCCACATGAAAAAAATTTCACTTTCTAACACTTGCTTCCCTCGAATTACGGGAGAAAATAACAGAGGATTACAAAATTATGAAAACAAAGGTCCTAGCTTTTCATGTCTTGTGATTGCAACTAATATCTGCACAGAAAAAAGGTCAGTACCAATCATAAAAGTCGGAGACACAAAAAAGCAGGGATTTTTAAAAAGCAATTCGACTTCAGAACACCATATATAAATGAAGAAAGAGAGACAATGTGGTTACTTAGTCAAGCAAACAAGAGAATTGATCATGCTCTCTAGACATCATACAACTAAAAACAGAGTAACATTAAAGGCGGCATTAATGATACATCTAATTTCCGTGATCATTGATTAATGATCTTCCTAAAAGCACCAATTATTGACTGTTGCAGCATAAAAACTTGTGGGAAAAAATAAAAGAAAAAGGAAAATGGCTGCCTGCAAAAAGCTCAGAGAGAGAGAGAGAGATATCATGTGTAGGGCTTGAGCTGATACCCTCCTAGTGAAAGCGATAACTCATAACTATGAAGACCAATTTATCACCTATGAGGTTTCCTTATTTGACAGAAATAAATGCAAAAAAGATAAATGACTTTGAGATTTGAATTTCACGAGCTTCGTGTTTCAATAAAATATGTTTTTTTTGTTTGCGCCATTGCTACTGGCTAGCAGTAGTGTTGGGTTGATCAGTTGTAGCTATCTTCAGGGCACATTAATAGTCCAATTAATTAATCATTCAAGAATAATAATTAATACCATCGTTTTCATTCTCTTTTTCTTCGCCAACCTTTTTTTTTGGAAAAATCGTTTTCATTATCTTTTATGTCTTAATCTGAATAAATATAGGGGTCTGTGTTGTGGGTGTGTTGGCATTTAATCATGTTCAAAAAACAGAGGAAGGGTCATTTATTGTATGAATTACATGGAAACAATCATTCTGTTATCACTTGTCCTCTAAAACATTCTCCATAAACAATTTTTTTCTGTGGGTATTTGATTATTATGAAGTTGAACGACAGTGAATAGACTGAATTGAAACATCAAAGGGATGAGGAGGAAGAAGGGTAACCATTAAAATTCTCAGAGTCTCAGTGAGGCCACATCGATCTCTCTGTTTCAACGTCAAGCTCAAAGGCAAATCCTAGATGCAATAATCATGAAACGGAGTTCGTAAGAAGAAGCGGAGAGAGAGAAAGGGGATAAGATTGGTGATATATCTAGTTAGATTATTATGAGGAACTTAGCATCAATGGAAGCTTCCAAAACCATTTTCAACGAGTTGATGATTTGACATCAACCATCAATCAGCTCATCAACTCTATCTATCTGGAACAATCTGCAAATTGAATTTTCCAATCTGAGTGTGAGAGCTTTCATGATCATTTGGTTTGATAATTTCGTTTGTTTTTTTGTAATCATAATAATGATTGGACATATTCAACTTGGAGGAGTTGCAGAGAGAGAGAGAGAGAGAGAGAGAGAGTCTGTATTATGATTTCCAGCGAGAGACACTATTTTCTTAATTTGTTTTTGTTGTTTACTGGGTTAGAACATATGAGCTCTAGCTGGAATCGATGTGTTGTATGAATCACGCACTCGTGTGTTAATTCATCACCATGCTCTTTCATGTGCCGTCCAATAGGTATACTATTAACATAAAGCATAATATATAGTTGCTTTTAAAATTTTAAGAAAGGAATGTGTATATATATAAGGAAAAGAAAGGGTATGGTGAAGTTGTTGTTGTTGTTGTTGTTGTTATTGTTATTATTTTGGTGAGAATGAGTGCTTCCTTGAATATGAACGTGCAAGTAAAAGTTGAGCACATATAATGGTAGACTTTTTAAAAAAAAAAATTGATTAGTTTATTAATATTATATCTTTTATTGATACAATTATCAATATTATATCTAGTCCTATTACCTGTGTGTGTATTTGTCACAATATTTTCTCAAAAAAAGTAATATATATATATATATATCACTTGTCTAAATCGCATTTATATTTAATGGACAACTAAGGACAGAATGGAATTGAATACAGAAGAGAGCTTAGTAGTTAAGTATAGAAATTATATGAAGGAGAGGTTTTATTTTAATTGCTTATATAATTAGCAGCAACAAATGAATAATGCATCATAAACTAATAGCTAATGAAACATGAGATCAAAAGATGTTCCACAGCATGGAAAATGAACATAGAGAGCGTATAATTTTGCAGAAAGAGAAAATGATCAGAGAAACCATGGAACAGGAGACTAATAATACATATGAACTTATCAGATGAGATAAAAGAAGCCTATAGATATAAATATATATATAAGATGCATGGAAGCGCTCGCGCACAGAGAGAGAGAGAGAGAGAGAGAGGAGTACAGAGTACTAACCGGAAACAAGAGGGGGCGGAAGAAGGAGATGAAGAAGAGGATGAGAACAGAGCTCCAAGCTAAAGCGCATATATATATAATATATATATATATAATATATTCAGCTTATTATGTCCGACACATTGGCAATGGCATATGATTGATGTCTTCTTCTATATAACCTCTCACTACCCTACTTGGTATCGATGCTGTCTACGTATCTTCAAATTCAAATGAATGATAGAGAGAGAGAGAGACTTTTGTCTGTCCCTAGGCCAAATGGAATCATCAATCAAGTTAATTATTTGTTTATTACCCAAAATAATTTTATTTTAAATATATTAAATTATTTTTTATGGGCAAAAAATATAGGTGTGTTCAATCCAGATTTTGGAGTTAGGATTAGAATTAGAGTATGCCTCTAAGTTTAAAGGGTATTTTAAAAATAAAATAAGAGGAGGGTTTTCCCACTCTTAACATTAAATAGCAAGGTATACCTTCAAGCTTATAAATGTTTATAAATTACTTATTAACAAATTCTTAATATCAGTTTTATTATTTGAAACCACTGTCTCATAGTTTCAAAGTCAAATCTCCCTGAATAAATCAATTTCTATTGGGATATATATATATATATAATTTTGCTGTTTATTATTATGATATACGAGCAAGAATTTTATATAGGGATGGGGAAGTGGTTTTTTTTTTTTTTGCCAACAAGGATAGTGGTGAATATTGAATAATATTACTCTGAGAAAAGTGGGGTGAGAGGGTGTAGAGAGAGAGAGAGTAGTTCCTAATTGTTAGGGACATATCTCCGCTCAATCTTCTCTTGATTTCCTCCCATTAATTCCCCAATATACCTATCCTACCTAAACATGTATCTTTTCCTCTCATTTTACACACACATCAGAAAACCCTAAAAGGTGACCATTAATTCATTTAAATATACACACAGATAAAAATACAGTCTCTAGCTTATTCGAACTCTCCAACGTGCGTGTTTGAAAATCCATTAGTAAAACGGTTTTATGAATTTTGATTTAAGTATATGAAAGGAATTTTATCTTAACTTACGTTAATGCAATTGAGAATCACTTCTCATACATGCACATTGGGATCACATCTCTACGAAATTTTCTAACGCACACCCATAAAAGCCTAAAGCTGACCATATCCCTTGCAATCCACATAAATTCTAAATAAGATAATTAACAAATCGCACCTTCTCGTGCGCGCGCACATGATACTACATTATTTCAACCCAAAAAAAACAGTCAAAGGTATCAAACCCACATAAACACAAACTGTATATGGCTCAAATCCAAACACACACATATGCAGAAACTGCAAGCGTGTGTGTATATATCTCTTCAGAGTTCCAAAAAATGTGTTTGTACCAAGTGTTCCCTAGACCACATATAGCTCTTACTTGGCTATCAATTTATTTGTATTAAGGTGTCTTGGTCATTAATAATGCCTTAATTTTTTTAGTTTTCCGATACTACCAACATCATTATTATAGTCCTTGGAAATATATACGCATCATGCACGTTTCATTTGGAAGGAATTGATAGCAAGAAATTAATGGAACCTTTTGGGAGTAAACTAAAACTATGGTATTAATTAGGCAACAAAATTGAAAACACAGACCAGATCAAAGGGACAGACAAGACATAACAGAAAAGTGAGTCATTATCAATCAATTACTCCAGCGCTAACCAAATCCAAAAGGGTTTCGTGGGGTTTGTTTTCTTGTGTTATATCATATTGCAGCACCATACCAATCAAATCCTTTCAAGACCCCACTCACATGCCCTCCTCTTTGTAAACAATTAACAACACAAACAAATATGTATTTATATATAGCTCCTGCTTATATAGTCTATGATTACAGAGAATGACCTGAAAGATACGAAGATCCCTTTATTATGGTTGGTTAAGATTAATGAATTACTTGTAAATCTACTAAAAATATATACACACATAGAATGCATGTGATGAGATCATGTGTGTGTGTGTTACAGTGTTAGCCTACCTAATTGCTGATATTTCCACAATATCTGTGATGAATATATAATAATTTGATCATATCATTGCCTCATTGTAGGCTTCTTAATTAAGATAATGCACAGATCTCTATATATATATATATATATGATTTATGCATGTCTATCTGGTTCTCAAAAATGGAAGAGTGTAGTGCACCATTCTTTTTCTTCTTTTCTGTTTTTTTTACTCCTCCCTTCGTTCTACAGATAAGCTTGTGGTCCATAAATTAGGATCACCATCATCATATTCACATATATATATATATATATTCTTATGGCCAGAAATAATTCATTTGCATGTTGATGTTACTGAGTCCAAGTCAATCAGAGTGTGAATACACACACACACAAAACAAGCACACGTGTTAGCGTTTGATTTGCTATATGCTTGTGTCAGGCGTTTGTTCTATTTTGCATAAGAAAAGGGAGAAAAAGTATGAGTTAGCGGACTGCGAGCGAGACACATAAGTAGCTATAACTTACAAGAGAAAGAAGGAAGCGCAGAATAACTGAGAAATGGTATGCTTGGTTCAAAGTTCAAACACATTTCTTGCGTTATAGATGTGTTTGTGTGGCTTTAATTGAAATGTGACCAAAGGGCTTTCTTCTTTTCTTCGTTTGAGAGCAATAGCACAGGAAAAGAGAAGTAGGGGAGATAACAGCTGTGATCAGATGTGATTTGTCTGATACACACATTCTTTTTCATGCATGCATCTCTACTTGACATGTTCTTAATCATTAAAAAGATATTTCACCAACTGTACGTACATTATACATACATATGTGTATATATATAGCTTTGAACTTGTTTTTTGAAATGTGAAAGTGAATAGGGTTAAGTATATTAAAGATTTGGGCATGAAAAGGGAAGCGTGGCGCACCAATGATCAAGGGAAGGGAGGGACTATATTTGCCACAAGATGAAGGGAATGATGAGAGTGGGTCATCTGTCAAAGCACATTCGTTTACTTGAATTCGTTTATTGGTTGTGATGATGATATTAATGTGTGTGTGTGTGACCCACAATATGGCTTTTGCTGAGAGGGAGGGAGACGCCTTCTTGCGTTCTGTCTCTTCATTATTACGAACTTCATCATTCTAACTAATCAATTAGCTTTTATATATTGAGGGTTAAATATATTTTTGGTGTCCGCAGCTTATCGTGATTTAGGTTTAGATCTTTAAAATTTAAAAAATGTGATCTTAATCCCTCAAATTTACTTTATTTAAAACTGTTAGAGTTTACTTGGAAGTTCAGTGAAAAATAACTTTTACAGAGTTTAAAATAAAGGTTAGATTTTGTAGAATAAATTTTGGAAAATAATTTTTAGGAAGTATGGTGAAAATAACTTTTACGGATTCCAAAACAAAAACTTAGTAGGAAAGAGAAAGAAAGAGAAAATTTATTATAAGAAAGAATGTGATTTGACAAGAAAATAACTTTTTCAAAATCTAAGTTTTAAAGCTATATTTTGTTACAAAACTTATGTTTTGAAGAAATGTGTGTACTTGGACAAAATCTATATTAGGTTTTACCACAAAATCTAAGTTTTGAAGCGGGCTACCAAACAAGCTCTTAGTCTATGTAATTTTAAAATGTCCGTATAATTTTGATCAATTTTGATTTCAATCTATATACTTTAAACGGATTTTGATTTTAGTCTTATACTTTAAACGAACTTTTGTTTTGATCCCTAAATTTAATGGTGTTAATTAACGTTGTTAAACATTCTAAGTCTTTATGAAATTATAGGGATCAAAACTATATGTTTAAAACTTCAAGGACAACAACCAAGAAAGATGAAAAATTAAAAATTAAAAGATAAAAACAAGAAACATGGGTCATACAAAAATTATATATCTTCATATTATATTGTCCAGCTATTTTGTCATTTCATTATAATTAACGGAGTCAGTAACATATAAGTAAAATTAACAGTGTTAATATCGGGTTTAGATCCTTTTAAAACTACATGAATTGATTTTATACACAGTTTTATTGAGGGATCAAAATTCTAAAACCATCACTTTTAAATTCTAAGAATCAAAATCCAAATTAGAGAAAAGTAAATGAATCAAAGTAGGTTTAACACACAAATATATATATATATATCTTATTATCTTCATCACTGCTTGTTCCTGTTAATGAACATTTCTCACTATCTCCAAGATTGGACTTCTTCGCTAGCATTTACACTTTCCTCTCCAACATCTTGTGCATTTCAACGTGGAATTATAACCTTAGTTCACCATCACAGGATTAACCCCTTTTTGGTAAATCTAAATTACGAATATTTTCATTTTACTTGTGCGTTAATATCTTTTTAATTTAAATACTACTCTTTTCAAGGTTATGTATGGATTTTTTATATTTCAATTAAATTATATATTTTAATCATAATTATATTCATTCGGTTTAACTATAATTAAACAATATATAAGACCTTTTAAATCATTGACTCAACTATTCTAATAAACAGCTGAGTTTTTAATACATTGTTTACATAAATGGAGATTTAATGTTATATTCCTATATTTGCACCATATTATTTGAGTCCAAACTTATGGCCTAAAAAAGAATCGCAATTAATTATAGAAATAGTATAAAGTTGAAATCAAAGCCACTAAATTCATGCATGTTGCCCAGAATGAGAAAGTGTGTAAAATAATAAAGCTGCACCTAAATTTATGGGAAGTAGGGACTAGAGATCATAGATCATGTGTGGAGGAGACTTGTCCACTGTTTGTCTGTAAATAGAGTGTGTGTGAGAGAGACTCTGACCAGAGACACAAACACTCCGACAGGTGTGTGTATCATTAACAGAGTCCAAGTAAACATGAAAACCACCAAAAAGTCCCATGAAAATTATCCCTTGAGACGTCTGTGATATATGAATGTCTCATACAATTACCCTTATATTTCCATCGTTGTAGCATTCTGTTCCAATCAAACACTGCAACGAGAGTTAGAGAAGATGACATCGCTATCGCTGTCACTGAAAGACTATGGGAGTTATCGTCGTTGAGAGCATAAGTCGCTGGAGAAGAAGCATTTTAATCTCCTCCATCTTACCCTCTTCACATACTTTAAACCGATACCCACGATACCAGTTGCAACAATATCGTGGTTAAGAAGTTTGCCATCATCACTGAAGAAGAAGAAGTCATCATGGGATTTGCAGCTGGATCAAGCGAAAACTAGAGTTTTGGCTCCAAAACTTAAGGTGGTGTCCTAAATGACTTGTTAATCTAACTTGATGACTTATCTGTTTCCTCTGGATTTTTTTTTGTGAAAACCATGAAAAGACAGACTTCATTAACAAGAAAGGCTATGACAGAACTGATAACAGGCTAACCATTTGAGGCCCAATCCCATAATATGACGATGGGCTAGTGGGCTCACTGTAAGAGCAGCCCAAACCAATCAGTGCTTACCAAAAAATTGGGATGGTGTACAAAAAAAGGGTGGTCAAAACGCCATTTTATAGTTCAATCTCTTTATTAAAGTTAATCTTATATTAAAGATCGGTGAAGGGTGTTTTTAAATGTCCTGGACCAACATAAATTGAGGCCATGCATAATCCCAATCAATTCTATAATAGCGGTAGAGATGAATGAGTTTATAACTATATTCACAACTCCATCTACCATCAATGTCACAAATAGCTCCCCCCATAACGAATCATTCTGTTAGCCAGAATAGAACCATCCGCACCCACACTAGTTCTACCTACACAAGTCACATTTTACAAAAAAGGACTTGAGATATCTTATTCCTCACAGTTGTTTACCTTAAAACGGACGTGAGAAGTCAAAGATCTTATGTACATTACATAAAAGATGTCACAAAGGAATAACACTTCTGAAGTCTATTACATAGAATTCTCTAGTCGAAAAGTTTACTGTAACAATGTCAACTTGACATGATCTCTTTAAATTAAAGGTTGTTTGGTATGAGGGATTCTGAGAGAAACTTTTTGTAAATTGAATTTTGAAGAAGTGAGGTTATAAAATTTTAAACCCCACTTCTCAATTTTTTTAAGAACAAAAAATCATCTAAAAAATCTTCATTTCTCTCCCTTTTCCTCGTGCCAAGCAGAACCTTGGAGATGAATGGTTTGCATGAATGGTGGCATATACAGAAGGCACAATTATGGATAAGATCTTAATTTGTCCCAGGTTTGAATATGCGTATTAGGCTTGAAGAAAGCATAAAATAAAATGTAAGATTCAAAACAAATAATCATAATGCATGATATATATATTATACATACTGGTTAATCATTGGCAGACATGTTAGTTAAATTAATACATCAAGATTATTGAAAAGGAAGGTTGGATGATCTTGAAGGTAGATCTCAGCAATTTGAGTGGGCAGGTACAAATTTAGTGCGGGTGGTAGTATCATTATTAATCCACTCATGATCATCAAGCATTATAACATATTATATATAGACACACCATCATGTATTTATATTTGTATACCCATCAATGCTTCGTTTGGTTTTGAGTAACAAGTAGGAAAAGTAAAGATAGCGTTTGGATGGTGTTCATAGAGAAGGTAATTATAATTTAGGAATGAAATCTTAGATACGAAGTGATATGATTATAATTATAATGATTATGAAAATAATAGTGGTAATAATAATATTCATAATACGTGCAAGCGTAGTGCCTGCTTCGTATGAAGTGTTTATTAACATTTTTATTATGAGAGGGAATATAAAGTTTACATGTATATATAATTAGATTTAGAGCTTATTTAAAAGTTGAGTGGAGAATAACTTTTACAGATTCTGGAAGAATAACTTTTATGGATTTCAAGGTAAAACTTAGATTTTGAAAAAGTGATTGTATTTGGAAAGTTATTGTGAGGATAAATTTTACACTTTTACGAGGTAAAAAGTAAATAGGAAAAATAAAAAAGAGGAAAGAGAAAATTTATTAGGAGAGATGATGTGATTTTACAAAAAAATATCTTTTTTGGATGATGTAATTTTGCAAGAAATATCTTTTTCAAAACCTATATTTCAAACCTAAAGTTTTGACTCCAGAATAGTTTTTTCTGAAAAAAATGTGAGTATTTGAACAAAATTTAAGTTTTGAAGCAAAACCTAAATTTCTAATAAGAAAATCAATCAAGTTTTTTGTTATAATCAAGCGTTTACCACTAAATTAAAAGTTAAGTGCAATTTTATTTTCTTAACATTCAGTGGAGGCAGACACCCAAACATCATAAGTCGACTATGACTAAACCCCTCAATTTGACGTGAGAATTACCGCTGCACATTGACTAACACTTTTAGTGTGCCGAGGGAAGATATTTGCTGAATTAAGTAATTGTCTAATCAAATGAGTTTGCGTTTGGAGAATTTTTTGTAATTAATTAATTAATTATATCCAAACCATCAACAGCACTAAGAATAGTTAAGAATTAATTAATTAATTAGAGATTGATGGAATCAGATGAAGGAGGCATCATTGTGATCAATTCAGGGCCTCTGCTTTCCCTTTTCTAATTTCTAAGGCTTCCTTTGTACCATAGTACTTGAAGAAAATTAGCCTCATGAAATTCATATAATAATAATGAGATTAGGTTTATTAGATACAAGGTTCAGATTCCAGTTTTATTGATGTAACAACCAATAAATTTATATAATCTTTTTTAAAAAAAGAAAAGGTAAAGAGAGATCATTTATCTTACTGCTAAGGTTAAAATAAAAGAAAATATTATATTGACAATTAATTAAAAAAATCTAAGGAAAATGATTCCGATTAATGAAGATGTTTGTGAAATTTTTTATAAGAGATAAAGAGTATGTTTGGATCTAAATTACAAGATTTAGATTTTGTGGTGAAATCTAGATTTTGTCTAAGTACACAAATTTTTCAGAAGTTATTGTGCTTGTTTAGGAACTCCGTTGGGAAAATGGATTTTGCAGATTTTGAGGCATTTTGGGAATTTTGAGATGGTTTTACGGATTTCAAAATGGTTTTTATGAATTTCGAGATGGTTTTTACAGATTTCGAGATGGTTTTGTCTCGACTTACGTGCACCGTTTGGAAAAATGGCTTCACAAATAGGCACATTATGGATACAAAACCTCGGTTTGACTTTGAAAAATCTATTTTCTTATCAAATTACACTCTCTCTCCTAATAAATTTTCTCTTTCTTACTCTTTCCTCTTTCTTACTTACATTTTTTTCTCGAATTCCGTAAAATTCAATAACTTTGAAAAGCATAATCACCTTTCAAAATCTAGATTTTACCTCGAAATCCGTAAAATTTATTTTTCTAAAAATCTATTCTATAAAATTTAGGTTTTACCTCAAATTCTGTAAAAGTTATTCTAGAACGAACTTTCAAACGACGTGAAACGCAAATAAGAACCACGGAAATATAATAAACCTAAACTGGCTTCTAAAAATGATTTAATTTGACTGTTTTTTCTCTTTGTGATGAAATAATCTAATCACACTCAGAAAATGCAATTGTCATCAATTTGTATGCCTTTTTTTTGTTTGGTATGTCAAGTGAACGTATTACTTATTAAATTGTTGTTGTTATTATTTAAATTAAAAATATTTAGATAATTTTACTACAAAATTTTAGCCTCTAATTAGTTATTAGACCTTTTTGTATACATGGATGAGAGGTTTTGGAGATTGGAATTGAAATGTAATACAAATCATTATCTTTGTCTTGCAATACATTTATAAAAATTATTATAATTTGGTTTTTTATTTATTTAAAAAAATGGATTAAGAGGTAGGGGGAGTGATTTAGGCCTATGTGAGATTGGAGAAGCTGTCATTTTCCGAAGGCCTACCCCACTTTCCCATTATTGCCCTCCAAAATCCAACCCTGCCATTCCCTCTTTTTTAATTTCACCTAAAATTCCCCCTTTTTATGTTTTTTAATGATTCACCCCCACCTTTTTTTTTTGTAATTATTATTCT
This sequence comes from Vachellia pachyceras, assembly GCA_025593235.1. Taxonomy (NCBI): domain Eukaryota; kingdom Viridiplantae; phylum Streptophyta; class Magnoliopsida; order Fabales; family Fabaceae; genus Vachellia; species Vachellia pachyceras. Next base: position 21,571 of record JANTPZ010115547.1, read on the forward strand.
CCCCCTTCTTTTATCAACCTTTCATATCAGTGGGCTCCACGTGGGCCCCATCCATGACCCCGGAACTGATCTTTGAATAATTAAGCCCCCCCCCCCCCCCCCCAAACTTTTCTCCTAATTCAACTCTCACTCAGCCGTACTGGACACCTGATGCTCTCACAGGCCATCGGTCAAAAACACACCACACTTGTCCGATTAACACGAGGAGTGATTTTTAATCGCGTTACATGTAAATAAAAAAAAAATTATTTTTGAAACCGTAAAATCATTCTGTCAACAGATTTTTAGTTTTGCTTGGATTGATCCAAACTCTCAAGCATTTTGCCGTCTTTGTGATCCTCCCCAGCACTACTTGGATTGGTTTGGATTGCTAATAAAACTTACAGATTAAAGTGAGGTAGGTTCAGGGTATCATCTTATAAATGGGAACAATAAAGTAAAAGGAAGTCACATGTTTACACGCACGCGCGCGGGCACACCTATTTATTAATTCCCGCGCAATATGTGGGTTATAACAGGGGAAGATAATATGATTGAATTATTTAGCAAGAAAATAAAAATAAAAAAAAGGACAGAAAAGATGGGTTTCATCCCCAGCCTCAGAAAAAAAAAATGAATGTGGGAAGGAAGGAAGGTAAAGAAGTGTAACAAAAACGACTTGTCAAATTGGTCACCCAACGTGGTACCCCATCGAATAATGGCACTTTCCACTCTCAAAACCACTCCTACTTCTCACCGGTGACCACAAATGATCCTATACCTACTCTTCCCTTACCCAAATCTGTTACCGAAAGTTTTAATCTAAGAGTATTGTTATTCCCAAAGTTTTTTTTAAGAGAATATAGTCTTTAAAGTTTTAAAACATATCAATATAAAATATTATCTGTCGACATCAATTTTTTTAACTATAAAGAGTAATATTATTTTTTTTATATGATTATTTGATAAGGTCGGATTAGAGTATTGCTAGACATCAAGCTGCATACTCTAATCAACGCACCGTATATACACTAAAATTGTGGTCAGTGTTTTTTTTTTGGTGAATTGAAAAGGAGGAAGAAATAAAAAGGAGTAGTGGTTGGAGAACCAACCCTTTTTTGGGGTTGTTTGTTTTTATGTTGGCGCTAGTTGCAGCCAATGCACGGATAGGACGCAGCACGATCCAATACTAGTTGCTATAAAACAAACAAACTAACTTTTGTAGGGATTGAGATTATGGATGGCCCCTTTTGGATTTATATTTAAGGGAAATTTAGTCTCAGATCCTAAATAAGCAAAATATTTAAGGAATGGTCTCATAGATGAAAATATTTAATGAGAGATCCCACTGACAACATGAGGTCCTTGTATTGTCAACACAGCACATGCTGTTGTCAATACAAGGACCTCATGTTGTCAGTGGGACCTCTCATTAAATATTTTCATCCATAGGATCATTCCTTAAATATTTTACTTATTTGAAATTTGAGCCTAAATCCCCCTTTATTTAATTAACGATGACACTACTGAGGATGGGAAGTGGGCACTATTAAGGGTGCTTAACAAAGTTGCTCTGTCCAGTTTTCTTGTGTGCCGTAGGGATTGGAGTGGTCAAAACCCTTTCATCTTAAATAATGCCTTCCTCCTTTTCTCCCTCCTTCCCTACCTCCCCACATCCTGTCAACACATTTCTTTTTCCATTCAGATTCCCATCCTTTTCTTCTTCCAAACGAACAAACAAATCCTACACTAATTAATCATTAATCACTTTATCACAGTCAGCAAAGCATACCCATTGCACCATTTTGTGGCTCTCTCTCTCTCTCTCTTCCTTCCTTTGCTTCTCATCTCTGATTAATTCCGAGAATCTAGGTTTTCATGTTTAATCCTCAGTCCTCAAAATATTCAAGCTTTCATTGTTTTTACTCCACTCCATCGCCACCCTTATGGCCATAGCCTCCATCATGAAAGCGACAACCTTAATCATACCCTCCTCATAGCAGTAAATCAGAACTTTAAATCACAAGGCTGAACTTGCCACGAACCTCACAGTTTTCATTTCATGTCCTTTACATGCATTGTTCGGTTAATCAATTATCAACCAGCTCATGCTCAACCCAAGAGTCCTGTTATATATTTACGCACACATTTATTTATCTGAGAGATGCATTTTCATGAAAGAAAGTTGAGGTGAAACAGAAACTCAGGGAAGGAAAGCAAGAATCTCTCAGATTTCTTATGGTTTGAACATGGTTAACAAACATTCTTTTTTTTTTATTATTATTTTACTGTGATTCTAAATATCAACGGTGACTTGAATTCATTCACCGTGCAAAAACACAGATTGAAACAGAGGATAAATATGACTGGGCATCAAATGAATTCTTGTTTTTATGTATTCCATTTACCAACAAAATTTTCCTTTGATTTACAAACTTCTCTTTTATCTGTCTGAATCTTCCCCAAGAGCGAAGGGGAAGATGGGGGGGGGGGGGAAGCGGCGAGTATCATCAAAAGGGCATGATGTGGGTGGTCTTAGTATCGTAGCAAGAAAGGCATGATTTGGAGTTGACCCGGAAAATCTTTAGCAAATCGGCGGACATTTGACGAACCGCCGGCGAACAATTGCTCTGCATCAGAAGTAGAAATTTGGTGAAACCGTTGGCCATTGCCACCACTTCCTGCGCCTTCTGATCGCGAAACAGATAACACACAGTCCACAGTATCATCACCGCGTGCTCCGTCGCGATGATCGATATCTTCATAACTTTCTGCAATACGGCCGGTAGACACGCTGGGCCCTCGCAAATCTCCGACCTACCTTCTCTGGTCGACGACACCGTTTCGAGAAGTTTCAGCACCTTTTCCGTTACGGAAGTGCTCGTATTCGA
>JANTPZ010115548.1:0-30806 GCA_025593235.1 Vachellia pachyceras
TAATAATTCATGATAAATCATTATACTTTTCTGAATAAAATTATCAATAAGGCTTACTGTGAAGTTTGGATAAATTTTAAATTTTAATTTCTGGTATATTAAATTTCCTTGAATTACTCCTAAAGTTGCATCTTCTACCGAAGAAGTTATCCTATCGTCTGTTATAAGTAAATTTATTGGAGTATCAATTCCTTCTCTAAAATATGCTTTAATTAAGATTTCTACAGCTCCTATATATAATTCTGTAATTTCATTACTATTAGGTATTTTCCTAAGTTCTTTATTAATATATTCTCTACTAATTAATGGAATTCTAGTAGTTCCAGTACTTTAACTTATATCAATAGGACACTTTGTTTTGTTTAATAATAAATATGTTCTTTTTACCTTTTTATTTTTAAATAAAGATTTAGTTGCTTGTAATAAAGTTTGAGGAAAAACTTCTTTAGTTGTTAAATTTAAATCTTCCTTTATAACTTTATGCCACTGATTTACATCAAAAGGTATACAATTATGTTGTTCTATTGTAGGTGAAATAAAGCTTTGTATATGACTTTGTTCAGAATTTTCTTGCTCATTATTTTCTTCATTTATCATCCATATATCAAAATTTTCTGTGTTTTTAGTTTCACTATCAGATTCAAGTAAAAAGGAGACATCTAAATATGGAATATTTGATGGAGGTTGCAACATTTCTAGTGGCTTCTATTACTCTGTCTTCACTCTCCGATATATAAGACATCCTTCACATAAACAATGATGTCTCCTTTTTATCCCCAGCCACCAACAATTATCTCATTTCAGGATACTTCCTCGTTATTCCTGGATGGATAGTATACATACTCTTGTAAGTCTCATTCGACCATTACTACCTTAGAATAGGATTTGGAGGGATATAATATTTCCTTCTAAACTCTATTAGTCCCTCAGGAATCTTATAAAAATTCACTGTTTCCCTAAGGCTCAGATGAGTCTCAACAGACTAAGTAAATCGATCATCCATTTGAGCCTTTCCAACTTCCCTTCCATAGTATTCATAATTCATGTGATGCCAAATTTGTCAGGTCTCATACACAATTTTCCCATCCAACTACTATTCCAAATATCGTCGAGCAGTCTTTGCTCCTTCATAAGTGTCACAATATTTATATGCACCATTTTTTGACTTAGTACACCACTGGCACAACAGCCACAATATATATATAATTCAATAGTCATAGTCATTGAGCAATTTCTCCCATTGCCACACAGGTCAATGATTGCTGCATAGATGTAGTGCCTCCCATATCTTTAGAGTAAAAATAATCGCTGCTAGCTCCCAAACCAGATGTGAGAAAATTTTCATCATGAGGCTTTAGTTGATACGAGACACGGCAACCCTCCCCTATTATATCATTACAATTGTCAATCCATGCTCACCGGCATCATTGTAGACTACACATGTCTTCTTCGGATTAGGGACTACCAGTATCAAGTGAGTAGGCCTGCCCCTCATCAATTTTTCAATTGATGCAAGACACAACAACATTCCCCATGATAGGGTATAGGTAGGCTCATCTCCTCACCTATTTTCAATTGATGCTAGACATAGCGACCTTCCCCATGATAGGGTATAGGTAGGTTGTCGCCTCATCAATTTTCAATTGATCCAAGACACAGCGACCTTCCCCATGACAGGTGTAACACACCTTAACTAACCCCTTAAGCTTCATTTTCTATAATTATGGAACCATTTTTAGGCCTTGAATAACTTAAAACATCAAAAGAAATCAAATATGAAAATTTGATTTTTAAGTTACTATTCACTGAATTTTGGCCCAACTTTGAAAATTCATAACTAATTCTAGAAAAATCAAAATTGAGTGGTTCCAATTTCTATTTGAAGCTTACAAAATCCCTTATTGGGTAAAATACTCATTGAGTCAGAAATTTGCCCAGGTGATATAGTTTATTGTGCAAAAATCTACTGTTCAAATGGTAATTTTCCATTTTCCCTGGTTTTTCTGTGATTTTTCACCAATTTTGGAAGACTATAATTCTCTGTATAAAACTCCAAATTCAGTGGTATTTAGCTTGTTTTAAAACTTGTTATATGAACTATTTTTCTGGAAAACTTAGCTCATTTGGAGTTCATTTGCTCTATTTCATGTCAACCCAAAGTTGAGGTCTTGAGCAACTTTACTACTTTCTTTTTTAGGCATGCTTGTTCATTTCCTTTCTTTACTCATAATTAAACATGAATTATCCCATGTTTAGAGCATGCATTCACCTCTTAATCAACATCACTTAAGTAGAGGTTTAACTACAAAACAACATACAAACTTGAAACTAAAGTATCATGATAATACATATCAAGAACATCATGCAAGGAGGCATCATAAAACTAGCTTCATGCCTCAATAGCCTTGTCCTTACCCTTTGATGAGCTTCCACCTAAAAAGGTTAGTTGGATAGAATGAGATTTCAATGAAATCCCGATAGCAAAACTTTCTAACATGTTTCATAAAATGCATTACATTATTTCAAGTCAAAGTGTGAATGCATGATGAAATGAATGTGCAACATGAGCCATGTATATGCATATGGCCATAGCACACCAAGCACATATTCACACTTTCATTCTCATAACATAAGTCATGCACAATTCCAAACAATTTCACAACAATTTAATTTAAGTTAGAAGGTCTTACTACCTTTACTCCTTAAATTTCCTCTCGGCTTTGTAACCTCTCTTGATCACTTGGAAAACTATTTCTTTGCACCAATCACTTGCCTACATAATTCAAAACATTATGTCCATTAAACATAAGCCATTTCAAGGCAAGAATCAACTTAAAACTTCATTAAAATTCCCTTTGAGTTCTCTTGCTTCCTAGAGGGTTTTAACCTGTCATTTGGTTTATAATGCTTCCAAATTCCTTGGATCACTTTACCCCTACACAATTTCTCATTCTAGAGCCAATGGAAGCATTAAAATCATAAAAAACACACTCCTTCCTGCACTTTCCAGATTTACACGAAAATTGCAAAAAATTGGAAAAATGGTTCTTTTTAACTTTTCTTGATATGTAACTTCATTTTCTTGTTTCAAACATTATTTCCATGGATTATATAGCTTAAACTCAACTCTCATACATCTCATAAAAATTTTGGCAGCATAACCCCTTATGATTTTGAATTCAAAAATTTGCAAAATCATCAAACAACCACCAAACAATCACAATATATATACCAAACTACTCCTTACAACACAAGGAGCATTTTGCATATCATTATTGGCTCTAACTCTTCCTCTTTCTCACTTTGTGTTCGAATAACACTTACTTTGGATCTTGAGAAAGAGAAGTTTATTCAAAATTTTAAGACCATAGAGAGGAAGATGAAGTTACAAGCTTCAAGAAAAGGTATATCACTAAGGGGTTTAAGCTTGTACCTTGAATTTTCTTGGAGCTTTTCTTCTCTTGCTTGCTTGTTAATGGCATGAATCTTGGCTCTAGGAGGAGGAAGAAAATGACGATAATATGGAAAGGAATGGGCAGAAATTATTGTCTAATTAATCCTTTCTTAAATCACTTAAATGATTAATAAGGAATTTAACTAATAAAATTAATCTTATAAAGACATATGCTGAGCTTTCATTGGCTAGCTAAAAGTAACATTTAATGGGGTATCTCATAGTAACTAAGGGGTTAAAAATCTGATTACAATAACTAGACCAGTCTCCTTTCAGTTACTTCATCCGACTACGATTTTCGCTGGTAATCAAAATTTTATTCCAATAAATTTTTCCTTACTTTCCTGGAGATCTTTTATTCCTCTTCTAATCATCATAATTCATTTACCAATATGGCTAAGAGATTTTCCCAAAAATACCCCTGAAATTTGTCTAAAACTAACAGGGTAAGTTTATCCTGTCCAAAACCCCTCGAAAACGTGCAATCGGAGGGCAAAATATTTTTAGGCCTTAAATATTACTACATTTTCTACTGATACTCTAGCCCTTTTTCTTTTCCCAAAATGCCCTCTAGATTGTCCAAAATTAATTTTTGAAATAAATTATATTTCTGGGATTTTCAGGTCTTTTTCCTCATATTCGGGAAAATCGCCTTTATTGTATACTAGGCAATAATTTTATAAAATACTATAAAATTCACTTAATCTTTCTATACTCTGGTCTCTAATCTTTGAGAACTCCTGATACCTTAAATAATTATTTTTTCCTTTTCTGCCCTTCAAAATTTTTTAGATATAAAGCTTGTTCGAATCTGGAAAATCGGTGATTAACGTTGTGATCAGCGAGCTGAGCTCTGTCTATTGGGCATATGTAAAATTTTGGTCAAATGTTGACTTTTTGACTTTTGACTTTGACTTTTTCAAATGACCAAAATGCCCTTCCTTTTTCTCTTATTTACTATTTTGCCCTTACTTTCTCTAATATTTCATAATTCCCATTTTACCCTTACTTTTAACACTTAAAGACCTTTATGTCCTTCGTGTTTTTATTAAATGACATATGGGTCCTTCCCAGAAGGTCACCCATTCTCAAATTGCTCCTGGGCAAGTACGCTTAACTGCGGAGTTCTCATAAAATCCCGCTGAGCCAGGTCTAACTTTGGGTTATTCAGCCCGTCGATAGCAACTTTTTTTCATGCTTTCTTCTATTTGTGGGCTCAAATTCAAATTTTGACTAATGGTTTGACCCCTTTTTGTCCAATGACCATATTGCCCTTGGTCTTTGTACTTAATGACATTTATGTCCCTGGCTTACATTCTTACTAATTTTAAAGCCTTATGACTAAATTGACTAGGGTCTCTTTGGTCCATTGACATATTCTCTTTTTGTACTTTTATTTCTGGCCTTATCTTATCTCATATCTATCAGTTTGACCTCTATTTCAATTTACAGAAAATGGTGGATATTATATTTCTCTCCGCCTTAAAATAAATTTCATCCTCGAAATTTACATATCTAAGTCATTAACTCCAAGCTCTTAACTTTCATCTCTTGTTTCCTTACATACTTTCTCTAGCACTAACTCTTGCCAGAATACTTTTATAATTATCTGTTATAGGATTTTTCCTTCTATATAGGAAACAGGAAATTTCTAGCGCCTTTGACTCAGGCTTGGGGGTAAGGCCAAATAATACTATTGCCTCTTCTTTAAGTTCTCAAAAACATTTCTTTAACTGATTCCCTTTAGCCTTAAAGACTAACTTAATTCTAATTATTGGAGATACCTTTAAAGATATATGATCACCAGTCTTATCATCAATGGTCATCTTCTCTTATTGTCATGAATTAATTACTGATTTGTTACATCTCTTCAGCTTTATCTACTTAGCTGTTTCATCACTGTCTCAGAATCATGCCAATTTTACTCTTTACTATAGCTTCTTTATCTTTACTATCTGATCATTACTTTTGTAAAAACAAAATATCTTAGATAGTCTTACTTTGTACCTCAATTGTAATAATCATTTTATCTAGTCAGCCTTATCCTTTGCTGACTTTTGCTATCTGTAACTTTTCTTTATCTTTACTTTTTAACTAACCCTTGTGTTTCTTCTTTCAATATTTGGCGAGTTTGTGTAATATCTAGAGCTTTTCTTTTCTTCCTTTCTCAACTCGTACTTATAGCCTCATAGCAGGCTTTGTAGAGTTATAACATTCCTTTCTGAACTTCAGCACTCCAATAGAGAATTTTTAAGATTTCTCATTTCCCTTGGTTCTTCTGTGCTTTCATAGTTTAGAGGAACTTTTACTTTACTTTCTAGATCTCATGCTATTTAACTAGCTTCATAGCTATCTGCTAGTATTCATACATAATGCTTTAAGCTTTAATGTTTGATGCTCTCTGACATTTTAGCTAGCCTGACTATACTTTATTCAGGACTTATAGCTTTACTTTACTTTCTTTACTTTCCCTCTTTTTACGGATTGGAATGAGCTTACTCTCATTGACAGCTGGCCTATCTAAAGAAATAGTAAGGGTACTCTCTCTGTACTAGCTATTCATCGTGAGGACATTTTCTTATCCTAAGCCCATTCCTGGTCATCTGATTCTCGTGTTCTAAGATCAGCATCATACTTCTGACTCTGAGCCTCTTCTTAGGCTTCTTTATTGTGGTCCACTATGACCTTATGCATGTCGGCGCCATTCTATAGGTATGGTTCCTGACCCTAGCCTCATAACATTACTAAGGGAGTCATTCTTGCTCTTTAGAAACCTTTAGACCATGGAATATGTGTTGAGAATAAGTTATCTATCCTCAATGATAGTTAGACTGATAATTTCCCAAGACTAATCCTAGAAACCAGCACTGTCTTCTGGGATCTTTTTATTCCTTCTTTTTGCTCCAGCATTTCTCTGGAATTTCTCTTTTCCTTTCGTGCTTCTTAACTCATTTTTCTCTGGCCATATCTCTTTTGATGTACTGTTTGAACTCTCAGACATTAATTCATTCAATGTCTGTTCTATGCCAATTTGCTATATCTCAGGATTTAACAATCCTTACTACTTCTTTTCTGATCTTTCCTATGATGTTTCAGAGAGAGGACTTGCATTCTATTCATCTCACTGATTTATATAAAGTACCCAACTATTCAAGGGATTTTATCCCTGACTGTTATTATCTCATTCTCTCTCTTCACATTGGGAATGGTTTGTTCCATACTCCCTGCTTTTACTGCTTTCTTTCTCTTGTGGGATAATATGAGAAGCTCACAATGGTTTCCCATTGTAGCTCTATCTGATTCCTGTCTATCAGGAATATGCTTCTCCATGCCTAGCAGGAAGTAGCTCGCCTAACTGCGGCAACTGGTCCCCCCAATTCCCCATCTTTCAGGGTTATCTCTTCTTCCTATCTATCAAGAAGTGGCTCGCCTAACTACAGTGATTTTAATTAACATACATCTAACTGTGGCGTTTCGCCTAACTATGGTGATGGTATAGGAAAATGACCATCCCAAACTCTAGAGAGATACTTTTTGGCTAAAACATTTTCTGGTATGCTTTTTGTTGGGTACTTCCTCTTCTCATCATAACGCAACATACCTTGTCCCAATCAGGGAACCATTCTTAGCTTTCTTACATATTTAGCAGTGGCATTTACTGATTCACTTCTCATTTACATACTTGGCCTGAGAATTACACCCTTCTGCAATGCCTGAAAACATAGTGAAATATCACTAGTTTAAATTGCATCTCCTGAGGCATCCTAAGCTCTGTATTATTTTCCTTTACTGTTTTGAGGTGTGGCATGTCTCTTCTTTCTCTATTTCTCATCATTACTATCGTTATGATGCGCTATCCAATTTTCCCTTTTGGTAGCTCTTACGATTCCTAGACCAATTCATCCATGGTCATTTTAGCTTCACTATTCATTCTCATAGGAATCTTTTATCATATAACAATTTAAGCCTATACACTAGCAGATAATTCATCATAAAGTATCCTCAAACTCCGCTGCTAGTACTATGCCTTTATTGCTGTTAAACTTGGGCTGATTCACGTTGGGAAATCTATTGTGGTTATTGAAATTATGGTTGCTACTACTACTGTGTCTATCACAGTCTATCTGGCTTACTTGTAATAACTATAATGCCTTTCAGCAGCTCTAGTACTTCTGGTACTGTCTACTTTCTAATTTCTTTAGAAAATTAACCACAACTTATTCAACATCTACACAACTCATTCTCATACTTAGCTGTAAGAAATTATAGCCCAAAACAGCACTTATGTTTCATAACTGTACTTCAACTATTCATACCGTATATCTATATTTATCCCTGGAATTAGAATCACTAGACATGATTTCATTACTATACCTATCCCGTCTCTTTGCTTCTATAACTCTTTGAACTTCTGGATGATTCTAATGCATAGAACTTTATCTCTGATAAAATGCACTTTGTCCAGCACACAATCATATTTTAGCTCACTAATAGCTTAGGATGTCCAATAACATAACCTTGAATGTTACTTGACTATCAGAGATTCTTTCCTCGATCATCTCCTCTATATCGTTTCCAGAGGTAAGGCTCAGTCTCATCTAGTATTTTCTACCTCAAAGCAGACTTTAGAGGGATATAATATCTATTTTTGAGCTTTCTATTCCCTAAGAAGTCTTATTGAGTTCTCTAGTTTCCCCTTGACTCATTCGAGTCTCTATACTTTATGAAAACTGATTCTCCTTTTGAACTTTTTGATCTCTTCCTCTATGTTAATGAGAATCTGAGTGGTTCTGTATCTATCAGGCTCTATCTGCAATTAATTCAATACACCCCAATCTTGAGGGTCTCTATCAGTCTCTGCCTTTCATTATCATCACAGCCACCTGTGCTATCTTCCTGCTCAGTGCATTGGAAACTACATTTTCTTTACCTGGATAATACTTTATCAGGTAATCATAGTCTTTGAGAAACTCCATCCAGTGTCTCTGTCTCAAGTTCAGGTCTTTCTGATCTTGCAAATACTTGAGACTTTTATAATCATAGTATATCTTTAGAGCATAAACTATCGCTGCTAGCTCCATATCATGTGTGGAATAATTCTCTTCATAAAGCTTTAACTGTCGTGAGGCATAAGCTATCACTCGACCCTATTGCATGTGCACATATCCCAATCCGTGCTAGCTCGCATCACTGTAGACTACATAGGTATGCTTCAGATCGGGGATCACTAGTACAAGTGTTAAGGTTAGCTTCATTTTCAACTCTTGGAACTGGCCTCACATTTCTCATCCCACGAAAAAGAATACTTCTTTCTAATGAGCTTAGTCAGCAACAAGAAAGTCCAAGAAAAGTTTTGTATAAAACATCTGTAATAATTTGCTAGGCTCAGAAAGCTCCTGACTTTGATTACTATCCTAGGTAGATCCTATCTCAGTATTCCCTCTGCCTTGGCGTAGTCTACTGCGCCCCTTCCTAAGAGATCACATGCTCTAGGAATTTCACTTCTATTCCTGTCCTAGGCTGATTCCATCTCAGTACTACCTTTACTTAGGCGTAGTCTGCAGCGACTCCTTCCTTAGAGATCACATATCCTAGGAATTTCACCTTTGATAACTAGAACTTACTGAGCATAGCGTATAAATGTTTTTCTTTCAAAACAGTTAAATCATCCTCTTTAACTATATAAGCCTTAAGACTTTAAACTTATCTTTAATGTTTTATAATGCTTCCCTAAACTTGTGGTCACCATTCCTTCCCCATGAAACAGCACAGGCAGAGACACTTCCCAAACAACCACAACATGATTTTTCCAACTTTCAACACTTATACCATCTTATTCTTGATTCCAAACTCATATCCATGGATGGTATAGCTTGATTTTAACTCTCTCATATCAAATAAAGATTTGGGCAGCACCTCCCCTAAAAGATCATGATTCCCAAGTTTTTACAAAACTCAAAAACAATCTCAATCAACCACCATATATACATCAATATGCTCCTTACAACACAAGGAGACTTTTGCAACCAATTAATAGCTCTACATCCCTCTCTTTCTCACTTTAACTCTCAAGAACCCTAAGTATGAAACTTGAGAAAGAGAGACCAAATCAAAATTCTAATCCATGGAAGTGGTAGAAGAGCTCACATGGAAGAGAATCATGTATAGTTTAAAGTCCTTCCATCTCTTACCTTTGATTTTTCTCAAGCTTTTCTCCTCCTTCTCCAAGAGAAAATGGCATCTTCTCTCTTCTCTTTTGTAGCTGGAATGAGTTAGCCAAAGCGGAAGGAGATGGAGAAATGGATTTATAAAACCCTTCACAAAATTTCAATGGCTAAGATTGATACTTGGTGACTAAATTTAAATCTACGGGCTTTAGATTGAACCACCTATTACCCACTTACTTGTCTCTTATTGGTTCATCAGCTAGATCCCTTTCGGTTACTTTTACCGATTACATTTTTTACTGGTAAACATAACTTTATTTCGGTAAATCTTTTTCTACTTTTTTGGAGATTTTTCTTCCTCATTTAATCTCCATATTTTCCTCTTGAATATGGTAAATTTATTATCTCCAAAATACCCATTGATCTCCTCAAAATTTACAGGGTTATTTTATCCTGTCAAAAATCCCTGAAAACATGCAATCGGAGGGCACAATACTTTTAGGGCTTTAAAAATTACTACATTTTTCACTGATACTCTAGCCCTTTTTATTTTCACAAAATGGCCTCTAGATTATCCAAAATTAATTTTTAAAATAAATTATATTTCAAGGATTTTCGAGTCTTTTCCCGATTTTTGGGAAAATCGACGTAATCGTATACTAGGCAATAATTTTATTAAATACTATAAAATTCAATTTATTTTTCTATGCCCTGAACTCAACTGATTAAGGTCTCATGATACCTCAAATAATTATTTTCAGCCATTAAATCTTCAAGATTCTATAAATAAAATTCTAGGCCGATTTTCAACAATCCGTCGAATCTCTGTCAATCAATGAGTTCTACTTTATCTTTTAGGCCTCTGTGAATTTTTCTGATATTTTGGTCAACAGTTGACTTTTTGACTTTGACTTTGACTTTCTTTTAATGACCATAATGCCCTTACACCCTCTAACTTTTCATGATTCTCATTTTGCCCGTGACTTTGTCACCCTTGATCTTTTATGTAATGACCTTTGCGTATTTCCCAGTAGATCACCCATCTTGGGATTGCTCCAGGGTGAGCACACTTATCTGCGGAATTCTCATAAAATTTCTCCCGCTGAGCCAAGTCTGACTTTAGATTATTCAGTCCATCGGCACCAACTTTTTCTGTGCTTTCTATCTATAGGCTCTAACTTAACTTTTGACTACTGGTTTGGCCCTTTTTATCCAATGACTATATTGCCCTTGGTCTTTATACTTAATAACATTTATGTCCCTGGCTTACATTCTTAGTATTTTCAAAGCCTTAGGACTAAATTGACTAGGGTCTCTTTGATCCATTGACATCTTCTCTTTCTGTACTTTTATTTTTGGGCCTTGTCTTGTCTCATAACTATCAGTTTGGCCTCTATGTCAGTTTAAAGAAAAGGGTGGATGTTACACTAAAGCCCTTTTGATTCACATTGTATTGATCTTGTGTAGAGAGGTAGAACAATTACAAGCCTATGGTAGAGATTCGAATAACTAGACCATGAGTGAAAATTGTCCTTGCATAGTGCGTTGAGAGAGACACTTGATCCATTTCAATTTCCTTCATCTTCCACACACACAAAACACCATTTTATCCATTTCCTCACCATCCATCCATTCATAATGCCTCAATCATCCATACGGACCTCGATTCCATCACCCATGAGGAGCTGAGCATTTCCATCCACCTGAAGATGAAGTGAGCCGGAGTTCGAAGTGCCGAAATGGGAGTATTTACTTTCAATCTATATTTACATTATAGATTACTTGGATTCTGAGTTGGACTTTGTAATTTGTGTGTAAATGATTGGTCTCGGTTAAGCCAAACTTGGATTATTGTGTATTGAGTTGTTTTGTGATTCATAAAGTAGAATGGAGTTCATTATGCCTATTCAATGAAATCTTGTTGTTCTCTTCTATCATCCTAGTTGTGCTTGGTTTTAGAGTCAACAATGTATGGAGTTGATTTTGCCACTTTATGATTTCTGTACACACACTAAGTAGTCTTAAAGGATTTCATGTAATGGAGTTCATTTCATGAGATTTCTAACCCAGCGAGTTATTGGGGTTTTTTATTACGAAACTTAGTGTGAAAGTCGATGCTTTCCCTAATCCTTTGCAAACTATGATGACATAACTTGTTTTTAAGAGGAAACCACCATATCATATCCTTTTCACTTTCAAATTTGATGTACTCTCTTTTACTAGAAAATACCAAAAACAAGTTTTCTTTTGTAATTAGTTTAGGTACATAGCATAATTTGATTAAAAAACCAATTGCATTTGTATCACAAGCTAAGGATTAGTGGTACGCAATAGTAGCTTCCGGAGAGAACGACCCTGGGGTTGTCACTGTACAATCATTCGAAATCACAATTAATATTCCTAATCCATTTTCAAGGCTAACCAACAACCTAAGTTTACAATTTGTGGCTTAGTTGGATCAATATGCTACCCTCTTTCATGCTAATAATAGTATTAGCAGTCTTTAAGAAGGGTCTACCCATTATCAAGGTGGACTCACGCATGGATTCATTAGACATATCAAGCACATAGAAGTCAGCAGGAAAAACTAAGTCCTTGACCTTTACCAAGATGTCCTCAACCACCCTGTCTGAATACCTAATTGTTTTATCCGCTATATGGAGTACTACAGATGTAGGTTTCAAATTGTTTACTCCTAAAGCTTGATAGACAGATTTAGGCATTACATTAATTGCAGCCCCTAGATCTAACAATGCTCCCCCTATGGTTATTTTACTTATAGTTCATGGGATAGTGAAAGATCCAAGGGCCTGACACTTCACTGGGATTTGGAGTTTAAAAAGGGCTAAGACATTTGAGCTCACTTGGACCGTTTCATTTAGTCTAAACTTTCTCTTATTGATGCACATATCCTTAAGGTATTTGACATATGCAGGGACTCTTTTTACCAAGTCAAGCAATGGGATTTAACCTCTACTTTGCTAAAAAATCATAAACTTCCTTTTCATGTTTCTTTTCAGTATGTTTACCTCTTTACATTTGGATGAGGCATAACCATACTTGCTTCCTTTCATGTTTGAACTCTTGGTCTCTTGGTCTGAAGCCATTTTTTTCTTCTTCTTCTTCTTCTTGTGAGGCAAATTCTACTTTGAAAAGTAATGCCTCCTCTTTAGCGCTTTCACTCTTCTTCCCTCTTACAGCAGCTTGGGGAAACTCTTCAAATTCACTTGCTTCTCCACTTTTCTCCTATTCTTCCTCATCACTAAATTTCACTTGTTTCCTACTCCTCAAATTTATTGCATTTAATCCTTTGGGATTGATGATGGTATTCAAAGGTATGGAGCCACCACTCCTTGCTTGTTGTTCACTCAAGTTGTTTGAGAGTTGAGTGACAAAGGAGTTTAGATTTTCTGCTTTAATCTCCCGTTGCTCCATCCTCTTCTCTAAAGAGGCATAACTTGCGTCATTCTTTGAGGAATTCTTTTAAATAAGTGAGGCAAGTGAGTTAAACTGATTAGCGGTGGAAGCCTTCTCCTTCTTAAGTATCATCAGCATATTTTATAGAAGCTTATTTGTATCTTCTTTTGGTGGCATATTCAAGGCTTGCTGATTGTTTTGAATGTTGAGCTAAACGGTCCAACTCCTCCACTTCTTTGAAATTTTTGCTCACTAGCTTCTTCACCTCTCCAGCTGAATTTTAGTTTGGATTTCCACCCTCATTATAAGTGTTGGAGTAGGGATCCCATATCTAGTTTGGTCTCCCTTGATACATTGCAGATACATCATCATACCGGCTTGGTATACACTTGATATATGTATTACTGACCCACAGGTTTCACAACTCGGAGTAGCTAAATCCATGGATTGCTATGATTTGTTAGCATTCAAGCTCTTTAACTTAGCAGTGATTAGAAACAACTGTGATGTGACTTTAATTTCCAATGAATCGACCTTGGATTCTAGGGTTTCCATTCTCCTATTATGAGCACTTGAAGTTCCAATCTCATGGGCAGCCCTAGTGTCTCTCACACTATACTCCTGGTGGTTCAAAGCCATATTCTTTATAAGTTCCCAAGCTTCTTCAGCCTTCAAATCTATCAATGATCCTCAAGCAGCTGCATCTAGCATTCCTTTTCTCGACTTCTCATCCCATCACAAAAATACTGAACTAATTATTCATCAAGTATTTGATGGTGAGGGCATCGGGAAAGAAGATCCTGAAATCTATTCCAGTAGTCAAACAATGACTCATCGAACTATTGGCGTGTGGAATATATCTCTTTTCTCATGGATGATGTTCTGGATGCTGGGAAATACTTTTCCAACAAAGCTTTTCTTAGGTTTCCCCAACTCTGATACGCATTTGCTACGTGCCTTGGAAGGCTCATAAACCATCCTTTTGCCTTCCCTTCCAATGATAAGTGAAATACTTTCCATAGTACTTGGTCAAGCGAGGCTCCAACTGGTTTCGTGCTTTGGTATATCATTGATAGTGATTGCAAATGGATGTATGGGTCCTCTTCTGGCAAGCCATGAAATTTAGAAAGAGAATTAATCAATAATCCTTTAATCTCAAAATTAACATCATAATTAGGGCAAGCAGTAGTAAATGGATCATAATTCACATTAGAGGTTGTGGCTTCCCTAATTGTCCTCCTTTTAATGTTTCTATTGTTCTCCCCTATTCTCTCCTCCTTACCGTTCCTTCTATTATTACCATTCCCCTATTGATTTTCATTTATGTTTTGGTTTTGGGGGTTGGGTTGATTCTCAGCCATTGTGTTTTCTCTAACAGAGGGTCTTAAATTAACTACTCTTTCTACACTAGACTCTCCTACTCATATATCTACATCTCTAACTACCTTGCTTTTCCATTTTTTCTTTAAGCCTTACTTCTCTCCCTCAATATTCTCTCAATCTCGGGATCGTAAGGTTCAAGCTGATTCTTTTTGGGCATGCAAAGGAAAAAATCAAAGGCAGGAGCAAACTAATCAACTTAAAAACAATACACTTCAAAAATGAATGGAATAGGTATGTGTTAGTGTATGAATGTAACACTCCTTATTTTCCCCTATAAACATCATATTAGAGTACTATTGAACCACTTTAGGGCCTTGGATAACCGAAATTGACCAAAGAAGTGAACTTGAAAACTTTTAAAAAACATGTTACTGTTCATTTGGTCAATTTCCAGATTTCTGACCCAATTTTGAAAAATCATAACTAATTCTACAAAAATAGAAATTGATTGGTTCAAATTTATATTTGAAGCTTATAAAGTGATCTACAGGGTAAAATACTCACTGGTTCCAAAACTTGCCCCATTGATAAAGTTTATTCTGGTAAAATAGAAGTTTACTGTTCATTTGGTAAATTTCTAGTTTTCCAGATTTTTCTCTCAACTTTGGAAAATCATAACTCCTTATCTACACATCCAAATTTAACAACCTTTAGCTCATTATAAATCTTAGGATTGTAGTATTTAACTGAAAAGTTTCAAGTCATTCAGACATTGTTTACTATTTTTCATCACTATTCCAATAACAGGGCATTTTTGGGGTTTTGGAACTCTTTGCTTGAAAACTTGGTATTTTCTTAAAAATTTAATAGAGCCTTCTTCCTTTCTCAAACTTCTCTAAATGCATGATAAACTATTAGCTTCTTGTTCATTATCATACATGCATTCACATGGAATTACTTAATTACCATGTAGAGGTTTATACTTACATATTTACAATCACAATTAAACATAAGTTTCAAACATCACACATAGCTTTAATACATATAGACACAACATTTTTCCTTCTTGAATCACCATTCACTTTGCTCTTACCCTTGCTTGAGCTTCCACCTACATTATTGGTTGGGGGATAATGAGATTTTTGGAAATCTCAATAGCAACACGTTCCAACACACTTTATAAAATTGCATGACAACTTTCAATATAAGTGTGAATTCATAAAAGTGAAACATGTAACAATTAAATGCATATGGCCATAGCATACAAAAGCACATATTCACACTTCCATCATTGCAAATTTCAATACAAGTCTTGCATAGTTCACAACACATTTTCAAATCAACTTAGATTAAGGTTAGAAGGTTTTGCTACCTTTAGCTCTTAATCTTTCCCTTAACTTTGATGCTTTCTTGATCACATGATAAATTAATTCCTTGCACCAAAGTCTTGCCTACATAATGCACACTATTATGGCCATTAAACATAAGCCATTGCCAAGACAAAAATCAATGTAAAACTTTCTTTAACTTCCCTTTGAATTACATAGGCCTTAAGACATCAAAACTTGTATTTAATGTTTTGTAATGCTTCCCAAAACTTGTGCTCACTATTACCCTAAACAAAACCTCATTTTAAAGCCATTGGAAGGATTAAAATCATCAAAAAAACACTCTTTCATCCACTTTCCAGATTTGCATGAAAATTCCAAAAGAAGAGAAAAATATTTCTTTTCAAACTTTCATCACATTCTAGCACTTATTCTTGCTCCCAAACTCATTTTCATGTGTTGTTTGGCTTAAATACAACTGTCCCATATCAAATGGAAATTTTGGCAGCACCTCCCCTTAGGTTCTTCATCCCAAAATTTACAAAATCAACAAACAAGAGCTAAACAACCACAATATATATATATATATCAATCTACTCCTTACAATACAAGGAGCATTTTGCACATAAGTATTATCTCTAACTCCCTCTCTTTCTCACTCTTTAGCTCTAACTCCCTATCTTTCTCACTCTTAACCTCAAGAACACTAACTTTGGATCTTGAGAAAGAGGATTTTAATCCAAATTCTACACCATGGAATTGGTAGAAGAGATCACAGGGATGAAGATTATGTATATGTTTAGGTGTTTAAGCTTCTTACCTTTAATTTTCTTGGAAATTTTTTTCCCTTCTTGCTCTCAAAAATGGCGTCTTCTTGGCTTCTCTTTTCAGTCCAAATTTCATGTTTATGAGGGAGGAGGAAGAGGAGATTTGGTGTTTTAATAAAACAAGTGATAATACTTGGATGGTTGAGATTTAGTTTTGAAATCTCAACTTGATCTAAGGGCCAAGACTTTAACACCACACATGTCACTTACTTCATTCTCATTGGTTGCCATAAAGTGGTAATTATTAAGGCTAAAAATCTGATTGGGGTTTGGTTACACTAACCGAACCAAATTCCTTTTAGTTACCTTTACCGATCATACTTTTTGCCGATAAACATAATTTTATTTCGGTAAATTTTCTCTTCTTTTCTGGTGATGTTTTATTCCTATTTTAATCTTCATATTTCTCTTACCCATGTGGCAAAATATTTATCCAAAAATACCCCTAAAATTCATCCAAAAATAACAGGGTAATTTTATCCTGTCGAAAATCCCTGAAAAACGTATTTCTGGCGGGAAAATAACTTTTAAGGAATTAAAAATTACTATAGTTTTCACTAATACTCTAGCCCTTTTCCTTTCATCAATTTGCCCTCCGGATTATCTAAAATTAATTTTTGAATAAAATTATATTTCAGGATTTTCGGGTATTGTTCCCTTCATTCTGGGAATTCGCCTTAATCGTATATTGGGCAAAAACTTTATAAAATATTATAAAATTCACTTTATTTTTCTATGCTCCGAACTCAACTGATTAAGGTCTCCTGATTCCTCAAATAATTATTTTTGGCCGTCAAATCTTCAAAATTCTATAAATAAAAATCTAGGCTGATTTTCAGCAATCTGTCGAATTTATACTAATCGGTGAGTTCTACTCTATCTTTTGGGTATCTATGACATTTTCTGATATTTTGGTCAACTGTTTGACTTTAACTTTGTCAAATGATCAAAATGCCCTTATATTTCTATTAATTACCAAAATGCCCTTACTTTGTCTATTATTTCATAATTCCCATTCTGCCCTTGACTTTTACGCCCTTGGTGTTTTGTCTAATGACTCTTGGATCCTTCCTAGAAGGTCACCCATCCTTACATTACTCCAGGGTGAGCACGCTTAATTGTGAATTTCTTAAAAGAATTCAAACCATTAGGGCCGATTTAACTTTAATATTTCTATTCCATCAATATCTATTTTTTCTGTACTTTCTAGCTATGGGTTCTAACTTGGCTTTTGATTACTGATTTGGCCCTTTATGTCTAATGACCATATTGCCCTTGGTCTTTATACTAAATGATGTTTACGTCCTTGGCTTACATTCTTAAAAATTTCAAATCCTTAGGACTAAATTGACCAAGGTCTCTTTGGTCTATTGACATCTTCTCTTTTTGTACTCTTGTTTTTGGACCTTATCTTATCTCATAACTTTCAGTTTGGCCTCTATTTTAATTTACAGAAAAAGGTTGGATATTTCAATGAATGAGTATGTATTAAGGATATGTATGATTGAAGTGTACATATGTTGTAATATCCACCATTTTCTGTAAATAGAAATAGAAGCCAAATCGATATACATGAGATAAGACAAGGCCCAGAAATGAAAGCATAGAAACCGAATATGTCAATGGACCAAAGAGACCCGAGTCAAATTAGTCCTAAGGCTTTGAAATTACTAAGAATGTAAGCTAGAGACATAAATGTCATTAAGTATAAAAACCAAGGGTAATATGGTCATTGGATACAAAGGGCCAAATCAGTAGTCAAAAGTCAAGTTAGAGCCCACAGATAGAAAGTACGAAAAAAGTTGATGCTGTTGGGCCGGAAGTTGCAGAATCATATTTGGCCTGGTGGATGGAAGTCGGTAGGAACTTTAAAGTTAAGCGTGCTCGCCATGGAACAAGCTCAGGATGGGTGACCTATTGGGAAGTACGTAAAGGTCACTACACAAAAGATCAAGGGTGACAAAGTCAAGGGAAAAATGGAAATTATGAAAAGTTAGATAGTGTAAGGGCAATTTGGTCATTAAGAGAAAGTGTAAAATCATTTTGGTCATTTAACAAAGTCAAGGTCAAAGTCAAAGTCAAAAAGTCAACTGTTGACCAAAATATTAGAAAAATTCATAGAGGCCCAAAAGATAGAGCATAACTCACTAATTAACAGATATTCAACATATTGTTGAAAATCGGCCTAGATTTTTATTTATAGAATTTTGAAGATTTAATGGCTGAAAATAATTATTTGAGGCACCAAGAGACCTTAATCAGTTGAGTTTAGGGCATTGAAAAATTCAGTGAATTTTATAGTATTTAATAAAATTATTACCCAGTGTACGAGTAAGGCGATTTCCCCTAAAATCGGGAAAAAGACCCGAAAATTGCCAAAATATAATTTATTTCAAAAAGTAATTTTGGATAATCTAGAGGGAATTTTGGGAAAAGAAAAAGGGCTGGAGAATCAGTGAAAAAAGTAGTATTTTTCAAGGCCCTAAAAGTATTTTGCCCTCCGATTGTACGTTTTCAAGGATTTTGGACAGAATAAATTAATCCTGTAAATTTTGAGGAAGTTGATCCGACTAAGCCACAAAATATAAACTTAGATCGTCGGTTAGCCCTGAAAATGGATTGAGAATATTAGTTTTGATTTCCAAGGATTGTATAGTGACAACCCTAGGGTCGTTC
The DNA here is from genome assembly GCA_025593235.1 of Vachellia pachyceras. Lineage (NCBI taxonomy): Eukaryota > Viridiplantae > Streptophyta > Magnoliopsida > Fabales > Fabaceae > Vachellia > Vachellia pachyceras. The sequence goes on from JANTPZ010115548.1 coordinate 19,193, forward strand.
TCACCCGAAGCTAATCGTGTACTAATAGTCCTTAGCTTGTGATTATGTTCGTGATGCAAATGCAAATGGTTTCTTAATTCAAGATTAACTATGTACCTAATGCAACTATAAAATTCAAAACTTATTTTTGGTATTTTCAGGTGGCAAAGAAAAGTAAGGCATATTTGAATTGAAAAGGGAGTGTTATGGTGGGTTCCTCTTGAAAATGAACTAGGCCATCATAGTTCGCAAAACATTAGGTAGAGTATATACTTTCGCACTAAGTTTTCGAAATCACAAACCCTAACAATTCGTATGGGTCTGGAGCATCATACGATGATCTCCTTATAAATCCCCACATGCCTTGTTAGGTCACGAATAATATGCAATGAACTCCATTCCATGAAATCCTTGAAGCGCTCTTAGTGTGTGTATGGAAATCGCAAAGTGACAAAATCAACTCCATGCATGTTGACTCTAAAACCAATCACAACTAGGATGATAGAAGAGAACAACAAGACTTCATCGAATAGCAAAATGAACTCCATTTCACTTTGTCAATCACAAAACAACTCAATACACAATAATCAAAGTTTAGCTCAACCGAGACCAAGTAATTACATACAAATCACAAAGTCCAACTTGGATTCTAAGTAATCCATAATGTAAATACATATTGAAAGTAAATAATCCCTTTTGGCACTTTGAACTTCGCCTCATTCCATCTTCAAGAGGATGGAGATGCTCAGCTCCTCATGGATGGTAGAGACAGCATATGAATGGATGAATGAAGCATGATGAATGTATGAATGGTGAAGGAAATGGATGAAGGTAGGGTTTGGAGAGTATATAGATGAGAGAAAATGAGTATATGTGTGTTATTCTGCTTTCCTTCCTCAGCCTCCTCCTTTCTTTGGTCGAAAATGACCTAATTTAGCATTAAAAACCGTCATAGATCGGATCTCTCAATCAGGGCCGGGTTATTTTTCTTCTGAGGTAAAAATTTAGTTCTACGCGATATTCGCCGCAGCAAATCTCAGGTTTCATCGCGACGAAGCTCACCTGAGAGTCCTTTGGCTGACTTCTTGAATTTTGGCCGCAGCGAATTTTGAATTGTGCCACGGCGAACTTCTCTAGAGCTGCTTCCCTTGCCCTTTTGTAAGGAGTTCCTGAAATGAAATAGCAAATATGGGCAGTATCATTTGCTCATGATGCAATTTAGGTATAATAAATCGTTATTCATCGCATAGGTGCCCAAAAATCACATTAATCCAAATCAATAACTCCTAGTCTACATTTAAGCACAAAAAGGGTATGTATGGGCTAAAATTGACTCTAAGCTCTGAAAATTCAAGTAGGAAACTAATACAAATAAAGCTCAATCAGAAGTCAAGGAGTATTTTGGGGATAATATATTTTTTATATTCAAGATTAAAATATGGAGATTAAAGGAGCAAGAAAATATCTCCATAAAAGTAGAAAAAGATTTACCGTAAAAAAGTTATGTTTACCGGTACAAAGTGCAATTAGTAAAAGTAACCGAATGGGATCCAGTTTGGTTATTAAAACCAGATTTTTACCATTAAGTTACAGCCATAATTACCACTTTTAGAGAGCCAATAAGAGCTTAGCAAATGTCTCATGTGTGGCATCATTTTAAGCCCTTAGATCTAAACTAGGTAAGTTTCCATCTTAGCCATCCATTCATTATGTTGAGTTTTCATAAACCATTTTTCCTCCTCTTCCACCACCATTTGGCCAAATTTTCCAGCAGTAAAAAGGGAGAGAAGAGCACACCATTTTCCTCCATTGAAGAGAAGAACAAGCTTCCAAAAATCAAAGGCAAGAGATGGAAACACCTTATGTTATACATCAATCTCTTCCTTGTGCTCCCCTCTACAACTTTCATGGATTGGAATTTTGATTTGGTCTCTCTTTCTCAAGTTTCATACTTAGGGTTCTTGAGAGCTAAAGTGAGAAAGAGAGGGATTTAGAGCCATTGATTGGTTGCAAAAGTCTCCTTGTGTTGTAAGGAGCATGTTGATGTATATATTGCTTGGGTTTGATGTTTGTATGAATTTTTGGAATCTCAAACCCTAAGGGGAGATGCTGTCCAATTTTATATTTGATGAGAAAGAGTTGTTTTTGAGCTAAATAATCCATGAGAAGTGTTTTGGGATCTAGAATATGTTGTTATACATGATGAAAGTTTGAAAAATCATGTTGATGGTAACTTGAGTAACCTCTCGGCCTGTGCTGTTTCATGGGGAAGGAATGTTCTTTTGATGATTTTGATTCTTCCAGTGGGTTCAAAATGAGTTTTTGTGTAGGGTAAAAGTGAGCACAATTTTTGGGTGTTGATACCTTGTTTTGATGATAACAAAATTGTGTTAAGAGATTGCAAAATGATTTTTTAATCACAAGTTTTGAGTATTGAATCAGTACTTCTTGAAATTACTCGAGTGTTTTGTCAAAGTATTGACAGTACTCGAGTAGTGGAATCCAATACTCAAGCACTGTAGGTTTTTACCTTAAGAAAATTCAGTGCTCCCAGGTAACACTTCAAGTATTGACATGAAGTATTGTCAATACTCGAGTGTTAGAATGTGGCACTCGAGTACTGTGCTTTAAAAATGAGTTTTTAGACAATACTCTGAGTGAACATTGCAAGTATTGGCTGACAGCAGAGCCAATGCTCGAGACTAGGTTTCCAGTACTCGAGCATTGAGGTTTTTGAAAACACTTCAAATCAACACTTGAAGTATTGGCTGAAAGTATTGCCAATACATGACTATTGAATTTCAGCACTCGAGTGTTGACTATTTTTTCTTAACATTGTCAGATAGCACTTCCAGCATTGGCTGACAGCACAGTCAATACTCGAGCATTGCATTTTCAACACTCAAGTGTTGAGACTTTTGATAGTGCTGTCAAGTGATACTTCAAGTGAAAGCTTCCAACAGAGCCAACACTCGAGCACAGATTTCCAGCACTCGAGTGTTGTGACCTAACTCTCAACACTGGAAGCCAGCACTGCAAGCATTGACTGCAGGCACTCCTAACACTCGAGTACCAACTTTCTATCACTCGAGTATCGGGCTGAAAATTTTCACTGTTAATTAATACTCTATCTCAATGCTTCTAACATTCACTTCAAGCATTAATAGCACTCGAGCATCATTATTTCATCACTCGAGTATTATGATTTGTCGAAATTATTTTTCATCACTTGCACAGAATACTCGAGTATTCCTAGAAGGTATTATTAACAATCAAGCACTGAGATTTATCACTCGAGTATTTGATTCTTTTCAAAACACTTTCACATAACACTCGAGCATTGCATCAAAGCATTGAACCTTTCTTTAAAATATTTTGAGCAACACTCAAGCATAAAAACCGTATGCTCGAGCACTGTCTCTCTCTCTCTTTGACAGCTTTGTGTCTGACACACCTCACCTACGCTTTACACCTACTTTCCTTATTTGTGTAACGACATTTTTTGAATTCTAACTGCTCCCATAAATACAACAGCTTGAGTCAATCAATGAGGAAAGAGGCAAAGCATGGTCCGAGGCTCGGAGGTCTTAACGTTGTTTTGCAACAGTCATCGTCGTCTGATTCAGAAGCATTAAATGTTCTTAATGCAGAAGCAATTGGTCGTTGATGAGAGTAATGGCTATTGAATGCAGTCTAACGGACATTTCATCAAGTCTCAACTATAAAAAGACTAGCATTCATTACAAAAGAAGACGAACATCCTGAGCATTAAAAGTCTGCATTTACTTCGATCTCCATAATCTTTCATTAAATTCATTCTGAGCTTCATTATTAGCCATCTACTCTTCGAGAGAGTTATCTGAGGCCAAAATACTTTGTAAACTTGTGAGTAACTCAAGGACGGGGCCTTAAGTGAATTGGGCTTAAAGTGAGTTAGAAAACAGAGAGTGTCATACTCTGTTGTGGTGAAAAGAGAAAGGGGGAGTGATTCCCATATTGTAAAGGCTTGTGAAGCCTGATTTACTGCTGATAGTGGATTTCAAAGTCTTGGGGGTGCCCTAAGGACTAGACGTAGGTCAAGGAGACCGAACCAGTATAAATAACTGTGTTCATATTTCTTTCTCTCTCAGTGACTTTGCTTTTTATTTCTGTGAAGTTTAAAACTGTTCTAACATTTGGTATCAGAGAAAGTCCCTTGTGCAAAGAACTTAACAGTTTCAAGAGAGATCCATGGCAGGATTTGGGGAACACATTCTTACTGACGGAGCTTCCATCACCAGGCCTCCAGTATTTAACAGCCAAAAATTTTCTTTTTGGAAAATTAAATTTCAAAACTTTATTTTAGCCACTGATATTGATTTGTGGGATGTGTTTGAGCAGTGAAATTATGTACCAATAAAGGTGGAAGATGGACTAACTCCTAAAACTCATCCTGAGTTTGATAGTGAAGATCTACGAAGAGTTCATCTCAACAGAAAGGCAGTTTTAATGTTACAGGTAGCATTAAATGAAGATGACTTCTTCAAAGTATGCACACTCCCTTCTGCAAAACACATGTGGGATGCCCTAGAGATAGCCTACGAAGGCACAGAGGCTGTGAAAGAAACTAGAATCAACATTCTTACCACTGAATATGACTTGCTCAGAATGAGAGAAGAAGAAATGATTGCAGAATTTCAAATGCATCACACTCATCTCATCAATAAACTAGCAGCCCTTGGCAAAACATATGATCAACGCTCTCAGGTTAGAAAAATTTTAAATGTAGTGTCCAACAAATGGGAAGCTAAGGTCATAGCCATATAAGAATATCGTGGTGAATCAATGACCTCAGTTGTAGCCCTTTTTGAAAGCCTTGCTGAGTATGAAAGCAAGCAAAAGTTCAAGAAGGAACTGACAAACATTGATGAGAAGAAGAAGAAGGGGCTAGCACTCAAAATCATCAAAGAGAAAGAAAAATAACCTGAATCAGAGGATGAAGAAGAAGATGTGGAAGATGAAGAACTGGCAATGGTCGTCAGAAAATTTAGACGAATGTACAGAAAGGACCAAAACTCCTGAAGGCCACAAAAAGGAACTTCAAGCATAATTATATGTTATGAATGCAACAAACCTGGCCATGTAAGAGCTGATTGCCCTCAGCTAGCTGCTCAAAATAAAGAAAAAGAAAAGAAAACGCTAAAATTCTTCAAAAAGAAAAAGGCATATGTCACAGGTTCAAATTTCTATTTGAAGCTTATTAAGTGATCTATAAGAGAAAAATACTTACTGGTTTCAAAACTTGCCCAATCAATACAGTTAATTCTGTGAATATCCCTGTTCATTTGGTAACTTTCCAGTTTTCCAAATTTTTCTCTTAACTTTGAAAAATCATAACTCTTACTTGAAAAAGGGTAGATTCTAGGGTTGTTGGAACCCCCTTACTTAAAACTTCACTTTTCGTTAAAAATTTACCAAAACTCTTTTTGGTTAAAAATCAACCTCTAGCAATGCATGATTACTTATCTAATATTCTTTAGCATTTTAGTATGTTCTCATGCATATATTGGCATTTATCTACTTACTTTATCAAGTAGAGGTTTAAGATTACATAACTGCAACAATATTCAAACATAAAGTTCCAATCATGCCATATAAAATTCCACAAGCAAGAGCATCATCTTCACTCATCCATAACTTTACCCTTACCCTTTCCTTGAGCTTGTACCTACATGGTTGGTTGGGGGATAATGAGATTTTTGGAAATCCCAGTAGCAAAACTTTCTAACACACATTATAAAATTGCATGATAACTTTCAATATAAGTGTGAAATCATAAAAGTGCAACATGTAACAATGAAATGCATATGGCTGTAGCATATAAAAGCACATATTCACACTTTCAATCATTACAAATTTTCAACACAAGTCATGCATAATTCATACACATTTTCAAAGCAATCAAGCTTAGGTTTAGAAGGTCTTGCTACCTTTTGCTCTTAACTTCCTTGTGACTTGAGGCTTTCTTGTCTAACTTTCCGAATGAGTTCTTTGATGTTTTAACTTCCTAAACATCATACAAGAACATAATCATCAATCTCAAGTTATCTACAATGCAAGATGATCACAAAAATGCAATATAACTCCCCTTGCTCTTTTAATGAATTCTAGAGCTTAATGATTTCTAATGCTTCCCAAAACTTGTGCTCACTTATACCCTACACAAAACCTCATTTTAAAGCCATTGGAAGCATTAAAATCATCAGAATCCAGCTCCTTCCCAACTATCACAGATCTGAACGAAATCTTCCTCAAGCACAATAACATGATTATTCAATCTGTCAACATATATAGCCACTTATTCTTGATCCCAAACTACTTTTCATGTGTTGTTTGGCTAAATTACAATTCTCCTACATCCATTAGAAATTTTGGCAGCACCTCCCCTTAGGGTTTGCCATTCCAAAATTTACAAATCAACCAAACAACCACCAATCAATTACAAGCTACACATCAAATTACTCCTTGCAAAACAAGGAGTATCTTGCACATGAGTATTAGCTTTAAATCCCTCTCTTTCTCACTTTGCTCTCAAGAACCCTAAGCATCCAAACTTGAGCAAGAGAGCTCAAATCAAAATTCCAATCCATGGAAGTTGTAGAAGAAGTTGAGAGGAATAATTTCATGTATAGCTTTAGGTAGTAGATCCTCTTACCTTGAGATTTCACAAGCCTTTCTCTTCTTCTTCATGGCTGAAATGGCATCTCTTCTCCCTCCATTTTTCTGTCCATAGGTCAGCCAAAGTGGTGGAGGAATGGAGGGGAAGGCTATTTATAAAATTTACTTAAATTAAGATGGATGGTTGAGATTTAAGGGTGAGATCTAAGGGCTAAAATTTTGCCCACATGTATAACACCTTCTTTCTTCTCATTGGGCCTTCAAAAGTAGCTATTGATGGCTGCACATGGGTGGAAAAAATTGGGTTTGGTTAGCTAAACCGGATTCCCTTCAGTTACTTCTACCGATTGCACTTTCTACCGGTAAACATAACTCAATTCCGGTAAATGTTTTCCTACTTTTCTGGAGATGTTTTCTTCCTACTTTTTCTAATCTTTCAAAATACCAAGATTGTCCTTGACTTTTATGTCCATAGTCTTTTCATTTAATGACATTTATGTCCTTCTTAGGGGGTCACCCATTCGTCCATTACTCCAGAGCAAGCACGCTTAACTTTAAAGTTCTTATAAAATTTCACCGCTAGGCCAGGTCTGATTTTGGGTTTTCCAACCCATCAACATCCTCTTTTTCTGTACTTTCTATATGTGAGACTTATTTCACCTCATAATTACCAGTTTAGCCTCTATTTTAATTTGCAGAAAAAAGGATGGATATTACAATTGACTTCTCCTCTCTATCCTTAATCATGAGCCTCAGCTTATACTTACACTATCAGTTTCCTCTACACCTCCTCCTGAGCCTTCTAGCACCCCTGATATTCCTGACTCCTCTCCTTAGTGACCCTTCTTGATGTATGACAAAAAGGAGGAGAGAAATCAGAATCTTGGGCACTTATGTTTGTCAATTATGATATGTTCATATATCACACTTTAATCTATTCTTGACAATAATTAAAAAGCATAGGTTAATTGTTAATACTGTTAGTGTATGATTTGACCAAGAGGGGAGTGAATTGGTCACTATTTAAAATTAAAATCATAGTGAACAGAATTAAAGAGGGGAGTGATTTGACCTAGAGGGGAGTGAATTGGTCCTATAGCAATAGGAATTGTTTCACATCATCCTTGTCGTTAACGAATTCATACTTTAAACCATGACCAACAATCCCATCAACCATCTGCATGGTTACGGGTGTAAATTTTTCTCGTAGCTGCCGCAGCATTGACAAGGATGGGAATTTTGCAGCTTCTTCTGGGACCTAGTAAAGTAGAGAATACATATTATAAATATAATGCTGAAAAAAATTAAGTAAGATCATAAGGTGGGTACTACCTTATGAGGTGTTGTAGGTGTAGAAATGAGATTTTTCGGCCAAAGAATGAAGCAACCCTTGGATTGGCCTAAATGGAGCACCTCTATATCAGGGATTGGGATATTGGAGGATTCCTCACCATCTTCAATACCTGTACCAATACGCAAGACAAGCTATATGGAATTGTTATAAAATGGTGTGTAGTAGCTTGCCGATAGAAATAAGCATAGGCAACGACACGTATTAGCTCATCCAGGTAGAGAGTACAATCCTCTTTAACTTCTTCTGCGGGGGAATTAGGGAAAGGGTCACCCAGTACTTCTGTCTCAAGGGGATTATTGTTATCTTTGCTACTAGAAAATACAGGGGAATCGATATTCTTTAGTTCATCAATCAACTTCCCTGATTCCAGGAGAGATTCGAACTTAGCTCTCATCTCAGCTCCCAACTCAGCCCCCAACTCAGCCATCATCTCCTCACACAGATTTTTCATCATCTGGTTTTGTCTCTAGCGTTGAGCGTCAAACTCAGCTCGGAGTGATTGCTGCATCTCAGCTACTCTAGATTGAATCTGAGCTTTAGTAGACTCTTGAGATGGTCATCCAAAATATTTTCCTAGACCTGTTCTCCTCAACTACCCTCGAACTTGGCCTGGGTAATCTGGCTTTCCAATCACCGTGGCTAAGGATGTCCATCCTCCCACTTTGAGTGAAAGTCCCTTGGCTGGTCTGCTGTGTAAGGTCATCCTATATAATATAATACGTCATAAGTGAGGTACCAATAAACCCAAGATAAACAATCACATGTGATTATTATATGTTAGCATTTACAATCCTTCCAGCCACCTCAGCAACTGCTTCATTGATGTACTTCCCACCATTCATCCTCGCTACTTTCCATTTTTTGTGACATGGAGGAGGAGCAGGGGCATGGACGACAACAATAGGATCTGAGGCAGATGCCTCCTGTAATCTTTCTTGCTTCTCCTCCATCATCTTTTCCTGAAACTTTTTGTATCTACCACGAGACAAATAATGCGGATAGATATTTGCAGCACCCTTTTGTTTGTTGGCTTCACTTAAATCCTATTAATGCATAAGAGGGAAATCTGAGTTAGTGATAGCAACAAAATGTAAATGACTGAAGGATGTTACTTGAAATTGTGGGTCTTTCTGTGATGCCACAAACAGCCTCTAGTCTTTGGTGGACAGAAATGGATATTTCTGACATGGATCTTCATATTTCTTTGATCCCCGAACATAATATCGTGACAGCTTATTCTTGAAGTTTTTCCACTGTATGCGAACAAGCCCCATCCAGTGCTTCTTCATTTCATTAGTGTCTGGAATGTCATAAGTTTGCAGTAAAGGACAACATTTTATAATGAAATTTGAACCAATCGAAATGAAGACAAAAATGAAGTGGTGTTGAAAGTTACATACCAAAATTTCTTACCATATCATATCCCGTGTTTCTTATGGAACAGGCCGCCATCCAGGGTACAGTATGCTAACTCTGGTACATACCAAATACCCTAAATAGCTAATAAATCGATCTTGCTCATCACCGATAGGATTCATATCGGCATCGAATTCTACATGCAGCTTTTCCTGTCGTTGATAAATTACGCATTAACTAATTTTTTGTTTAATTTAAGGAACTAATTAACTATTGTATAAATTAGCATATAATTTAAATTTCATGTGTCATCAAATATATGGCAACCCAAGCATGAGAAAGACCCACAAAGCCTAAATGCAGTTTGTGGACAAAATGAAGCATTGAAGAATTGGCCCAAAAAAACATATGTGACAATTAACTATTGAATTTAAAAGTATTTATTGGTTGCTGCTGTTGTTGCCTTATTTTGTTAATTAATATTATTAAATATCCAATATATGAATAGAAATTAATTATTAAGGTGTTGAAGCAATTATTTGGCATGTGAGCCTTCTTTTTTACTTAATTATTTATTTTAATAAGTGAGTTGATTAATATATATATATATTTCTTATTTCGTTGTAATAGCAAATTGGGCATGTGAATCTTTCAGCTTCTAGTCAGACTTGGAGTTTCAAATCTAAAATGTATAAATAAAGTTATTTAACATAACTTTTATTTATACAAATCTCTAATCAACATAAACAAATCTCTAATTAATAGAAAATATTTGGTATTTCAATTGTTTTTTAACATAACGTTTAAAATATTTAATAGAAAATATTTGATATTTCTTGAAATTTGATACTCGTAGTTGTAAGTTTCAGCCATAAACAATTTGCATAGAATCATAAACATACTTCGGCTTCTTCAAATCAAAACACACAGCAACTCAAGAAATGTCATTCCTAAAGGTCATTTTTCCTAAGAAATGCCCCTCCACTCTCGACTAAGGAACGTATAACGAAGCAATGTGAAGAAGAAGAATTGCGAACATATAAAGCAATGCAAACAGATACCTGTGAAGAAGAAAGTTGCATAGAACTCGAGAAGCTGACAATAGCGATGCGTGAACCTTCCCAAGCAATGACGGTGCGAAGGTGACGTTCTGGACAACGAGGACGAGCTTCAACACGGTGAGATGGTGGCAAACTGGATGACGAGGATGAGCTTTAAGAAGGCGCGACTGGACGATGAGGACAAACTTCAACAAGGCGTGCGGTGTGGGGAGAGGTGGGGGTTGGGGGACCGGTGTGAATAAAGAAAGAAGGGTTTGGGGGATCGAGTGACCTGCGTGGGGACAAGCTAGATGGAAGGTATAAAATAAGAGTCCCTTTAGGTGCCCTATGTTAAAGCTAGGGCACCTAAAGGGGGCCTTTTGGTGCCCTACCTTCATATAGGGTGCCAAAAGGGGGACTTTTGATGCCCAACCTTCAATATAGGGTGCTAAAAGGCCCCTTTTAGGTGCCCTATCTGAAGGTAGGGGCCAAAAGGCTCCCTTTTGGTGTGACACTCCTTAATCTCTACCTTTAACTTCATTAAATATCTATTTGAAAGCACCTTTAAGCCTTTAGAGACTTAGAGTAACCAAAGAGTGAAAAATAAAATTTTCAAGTTTAGGGTTACTATTCACGTCACTATTCACAGATTTTTGGCCTAAATTTGAAAATTCATAACTAATTATAGAAAAATCAAAATTGAGTGCTTCCAATTTCTACTTGAAGCTTATAAGTTCCTCTATAAAGGAAAAATACTCATTGAGTCATTAGCTTTTCCAATTGGTACAGTTTACTGCGTGAAAAAGTACTGTTCATTTAGCAATTTTTCATTTTCCAAGATTTTCAATGATTTTCTTCAATATTTGGAACATCATAACTTTCTGTACAAAACTCCAAATCCATTGTTCTTTGTCTTTTTTAAACCTTACAATGCCAACTATTTTTCTATAAAATTTTAGCTCAATTAGAGTTCATTTACCCTATTTTGAAATAGGTCAAAGTTCAGGGTTTGACCAACTTTGTTAGTGCAGGAAAAGACCAAGAGGGGGGTGAATTGGTCTATATAAAAATTTTAGTTTCAAAACAGATTTAAAAACAATGAAACAGAGAGATGAAGGAGAGGATGAACAAACAGATTTATCCTGGTTCGGTCCTTCAGACCTACGTCCAGTCCTCAGAGCACCTCTGAGCTTTCGTAATCCACTAAATCAAACTAATCAGGCACAAC
>JANTPZ010115549.1:0-16454 GCA_025593235.1 Vachellia pachyceras
GCGCCGAGGTTGCCTCGTTGGACGAGGCAGGAGATTCTGGTGCTGATACATGGGAAGAGGGATGCGGAGAATCAAATTCGAGGGAGTCGTAGTGCGGGTTTGCCATTCGGAACGGGTCAACTGGAGCCGAAATGGGCTTCGGTTTCATCGTACTGCAAAAAGCATGGAGTGAATAGAGGTCCGGTTCAGTGCAGGAAAAGGTGGAGCAATTTGGCTGGGGACTATAAGAAGATCAAAGAATGGGAGTCTCAGATAAGGGATGATTCGGAGTCGTTCTGGGTTATGAGAAACGATTTGAGGAGAGAAAGGAAATTGCCGGGCTTTTTCGATAAGGAGGTCTATGACATTCTTGATTCCGGATCGAAGGCGCCGGCGTTAGCTTTAGCTCTGGCACCAGCTGCCGCTACAGGAACTGTTCCGGTGGAAAGGGGGAAAGACAGTAGGGGAGCGGCGGCTGAGGAAGCGGAGGCTGATACAGAGCCGCACTTATATGATAGCCGGAGCACTGCCGGAGAGGATGGCTTATTCTCGGATTTCGAACAGGAAGAGAAAGGGGTGAATCCAGAAAAGGAAGCAGCGAGGAAGGATGTCTCCACACGTACGACGCCTGTTCCTGCGCCTATTCCCATCTCAGGTTGGCATATAGTTATATTATACAGTGTCAACACTACAATATGCATAGATGTTCAAATTATTGCAGATTTTGAAATAATTTTGATATATTTAGTATGGACTAACTAAGGAGCAAGGAACTACAAGTCTCTGATTTTGTTGGCTTTTTGGAAAACTTTGATACATTCGATTAGGCCCTTGTCTGATTACTAAATTTCTCAAATACTGCTTGTTTGCTTCCTGGTTTCTTCTCAATTTACAGAGAAGCAATATCAACCACTTCTGCGGGGCTGTCAAGGTGAAGGAAATGCTCTAGGTAATGTTACGCACTTCCACTGCCTTGAAAATTATTATTTACTCCCTTTCTGTGATTGATTGAGATTTTAGTTATGACGATTTCCCTCTGGCAAGAAAATATTATGTATGATCAACTTTAGTGATTAACTATGTTTTACACCAGCAAATGGCATAATTCACTGGAGCAATGTACTTGGTCCAACTTTTTGTGATCCAATGAGGCTTCAATGTTATGTTCTTGATGTGTCTTTAGTTCCTGCTTAAATTTTGAGCTCATCAGACATATAATAGCAATAGTTACTGCCTTTACATGCCATAGTGGTGAACTTGTTGAAAACTTGAAATAGATAAATGAAATAATTCCATTGCTTCCATCATTGCTACTGATTTTCCCTGCTATGAAGCAGCTCTCTGCTCATTTATATGTAAATTTGTTTCTTAATTACATTTGATTTTCAATAATGCCATAATTGAATCATTTTATCCAGCTCTGTATTATTCATTCTTCTGGAAAAGTGCCTTTTAGATTATATCTATCTCTTAGAGTTGAAAAATCCAAGTTCTCAACATCGATTAACATGATGCTCGTTGTGTTTGTGTGGATATGGGGATCGGTCCAGATATGGTTATCCAATGTGCCACTACTTGCTAAAAGTTATCTTGCTGTTGCTTGAAAAGACGTGTAACATGCATCCCTGAACCTGAATTAGGTCAAAATTTCTTTCTTTGTTTTTTCCCCTCATTTGAGAGAATGCTCTCTGAAAGTTTATTCATAATCATCTCAGTAACTTGATCATCTGTGACAAATTATTCTTGAAAAATGGTACTTCTATAAACTAATCTTTCTTGAGTTTCGGTTAAAATATACTTGAAAATCCTCATTTTAAGAATTAGATTTCACTCGCCTATTTATTTTTTATGATTGACGCTTACTGTCCAGAGAATAGTTCCTTTCAAAAACAATTTCTTAACTGCCATATAATGTTGTCATGGAATGAAATTACATTCTCATATTAAATTCTAACCTCAGCTTAGGTATTTTCATTGTCATTTTGATAATAAATTATACTCATGCATAAAGGTAACTTCTTTGTTGTCATGTAGGAAAGATTTTTGTAATTTGTATCAAACTTTCAAGGGAGTTATGTGGAACTTTTTAAACAAGGGAGAGAGATCATATATAATTTAATCAAACTTGGGAAAAGAGACTGATTTACCCGAATTGGCTTTAATCTAACATAATTATTAGGGCTTTAATAAAAAGTTTTTGATACCAGAGTTTCTTAGATTCAGATATTTTGCATGCCATTAAGCTTTTTGGCCTTAGGTATGGCTGGAGCTTCCCCTATAATAGAGAATTGGACAGAAGGAGCTGGTTTGGTGGCACTAATGACATCCATTTAATGTATAGGTGGGGCCAATGAGAAACAGCGAGGCCCAAATCCAGAAATGGGTTCTACGTCTCAAGGAGGAAGGAAGAGAAAGCGGTTTCCAACAATGGATGAGGAGGATGAAATTCTGCAAAATCAATTGATTGACGTGTTAGAAAGAAACGGGAAGATGCTTAGTACCCAGCTTGAAGCTCAGAATATAAATTTCCAGTTGGATAGGGAGCAGCGGGAAGACCATGCTAGTCACCTAGTTGCTGTTCTTGATAAACTTGCAGATGCTTTAGGCAGAATTGCTGATAAATTATAGTGCTGCAGCAAAAGGAGCCAACATCAGAGTGCAGAGTTTAGTGTACATAACTTGGAGACTTGTGGATCTTACAGTCTATAGATATTTAGACAAATAGTGGCTTCTGTCATTCACCTATTCAACAAAGATGATTGTTACCTCTGTTTTCCTGGTTTGATTTCATTTTCTGGATTTGCCGCTTCTGTGGTTGTTACTGCCGCCTCCATTTGCAACTTGCGGCATTTATTTCATCATGTTTAATGTACATTCAGATTATATATGATTTTCATTTTCCGGTTCAAGTTTATCTCTCAATCTTTACCTTCTCATTCTTCAACAAGTGTGATTTCACATATATTTTCTCAACTAATTTGCGTTTTTCTTTTCAGTAAGTTTCTTCTTCAGTTATTTTCTCCTAAGCTTATTCTTTGGATCCTAATATTTTTGTTTCAATTTCAAACCAGTATAATATTGCCGTAACTATCATGTTATATTTTGAGTTAAAGTGTAAATTTGGTCGGGAACTTTTCGATAAGAAGTAATCATGTTAGATTTTTTTTAGATTTAATGTTACCTTAAATATTTTAAAATGAGGCAATATTGTCCTTATCGGAATTAGAATATACACATGCAGTGGAAGAAACAAATTTTAAAAATTTTCTAATTCTAAGTTTAGATTTGCCAAAGGTGTTTAGACAGAGGAGGTGGTATAATACCTTTTGTGTTTTTGAATTTACAGCTTCATTTGCATTTGGATCTCTTTTAGTTCCCAACATCTATAGCCTTCTCAATCTCTTCCGCGTTCTTAATCACGATTTCAAGGAGCCAACATTTCGGATATCCACACGAACAATTGCCAAAGACGGCAGTGTGCTAACGCCCTTGGTTTCACTCTCTCTCTCTAGGGTTTCGGTGGCTCGCTCAATCAAATTCAAAATTCCTTGCTTTCTTTGCTCACGAGTCCTCATATTTATAGAACTCATGGAGTACATTATAATTCAAGATTAATCTTTTATTAATCTTGAAAATTCGAATCTCAAAAGATATTCAAGATTAATCTTGAATTTCTAAAAGATATTCAATATTAATCTTAGAATTCGAATTCTAAAAGATATTCAATATTAATCTATTAATCTTGAAATTTAAATTTCAAGAGATATCTAAGATCAATATTTTATTAATCTTGATATTCAAATTATGAAATTCGAATTCTAAAAGTCGAATTTGGATTAATTTTGATTTGATCAAATCATATCCATTTAATTACTCCAAACAATGAGCTAATGAATTTTTCTTAATTTATCTTTATAAATCAAATCAATGTTAGTTATTTAATTTATCAAATAAATTAAATATTAAAACTAATATACATTAACATTATCTATATAATATTAATGTAATTTCGAATTATATATAATATATATAATGCGAAAAAACCCTACTAGAATTAAAGCACATGTTGGGCTTGTTCTTGTGTGCGACCTTGTAGGCCCATATGAAGTTGGCAGTTGGCTAAACTAAGTATTAGCCTACAAATCACAAGTAGGTTCTAGCAAGACATTGCGACTACCCAAATCATATGGGGTTTGTTAACATGAATAAACTTTTATGCAACCACATCATGTCCCTTTTGTCACATGATATCTCGGTCAAGGATGAGGCATGGATAACGTTATCCTCATATTCCTGACCATTACTTTCTCAATCCCTAAGTAGTCTGATCTCAGAAACGAAAACTCGTTTTTGTTACAGTATGACCATACATTTCTCAGACTGACTCATCGAGGGGCCTAATAATATCTCAACTAATGCGAGGGACAAATCTCATCTTGATCACTCACATTCCTCTACATGAAAGACCCTTAAACCCAATTATAGCCTTTATTATCACCCGGTCTAAGATGACTTTTGATTAAGTCAAAACTTAGTGTCTCTCATATAGGAATCGATGATGATCTCAGGTTAAAGGGCATGGTGACGTGATTACATATGAGATAAGCTAATGACTTAATCCACGCATCTTTCTCATAGCGGGTTGATCTAGTACCTTGTACTCTTATAAGTGCCTATGACTTTCATTCGTATCTCTATACCTTATGAAAGTTATAATGGTCTTACTTCATCTTTGTTCCCACATAGATAACCGACTAGGGACATTTAGGGCAATCTTCACAATTTGCCCATGGATGCAATTATTATAATAAACATGCAAAATTTATGATAATTAAATGGAGAAAATACATTAAAATAAACAACGTCTAAGGTGTAATGATTGGGGGCACAATTTCCAATAGTCCTCCCCTATTAAAAATAGATATTAGCATTTAATATTTTTGACAAAATGGGTAGCATTACTCAAATTTACATCTTAACCTTTATATTTTGATATTTAACATCAACCACATCAGAATTCAGAAAAGTTCTCTCTCTTGGTTTTCATGCCAAGGAATTTTGCATGATGAGATATAGATTAATGAAAAATGCCACTGGACTGGCCACCTGAATAAGAAGAAAGTGGAGGAAGTGCCAATAGCCATCATGGGTGATATGATGCATGAAAAGATATGGAAAAGGGGTGCTCTCAAGATGTAGGCAACACTCTAGTGGAGAAGTATAGCAAATGCCAGTTGTTGTCTAGAGCCTGAGGATTTATTGTTTGATGATGAGGAGATTCATTGGAAGATGCCACTAAAGAAAATATATCCTATGGTACCTAAGGATTACGATGAATGGTGCAAGCTGTAATACCCTTAGTTATATCCTGTTAACATATCTAGCGGAAGTAGTTGGAATCACTTTATTTGGTCACAACTTGTGAAAAATGAAGCTTGAAAATTGTTGCTTTTTGATTACTGTTCACAATGCCTTGGAAATGGCCCAAACTTTGGAAAGTCATAATTCATGGTAGAAAAATAAAAAATTAAGTTATTCCGAGTTGTATGAGATAATAATTGGATAAAATTGAAAGGAAAAATAATTTTGGGACATTTTTATATCAAAATCATGCCCAATCTTAATTTCAAAAGTTAATGTTTATTTAGTCATTTTCTATTTTCCAGTATTTTTGCCCAAATTTAGAAGGGCTAATCTGACTACACCATAGATAATAAAACTTTGTCGTTGTCTAGTCTTGGAAATGGATCAAAAGATTTGTGATTTTCAAGAATTGCACAGGGTGCAACCCTAGGGTCATTCTCTCCTTAGTTGTGTACCAATAAATTTTAGCTTGTGTTTAAGTTGGTTTTGCAAATGAACAATGTTTTTGATTTAAAATAACTATGTACCTAAAGGCTAAATACAAAATATCATTTCTTTTTGGTATTTTTTTGAATTATGAGGAAACAACAAAAATAGGATTAAGATGTAAAGTATTTGATAGTGGATTCCCTCTTGAAAATGAATATGCCATCATAGTTCACAAAAGATTAGGGGAAGTATTAGTTTTCGTACTAAGTTTTGTAATGAAAACCCCAACAACTCGCTGGGTCCAAAATTCCATGTAATGAACTCCATTCCATGAAACCCTTTAAAAACACTTATTGTGTGTACAGAAATCGCAAAGTGAAAAATTCAACTCAACACATCATTGCCTCTAATACTTGAGTTTTCACTTAAAGTGTTAGATTTCAGAAACATTTTAACTAGCAATACTCAAGTATTGAAGTTCAGAACTCGAGTATTATCAACACTTTCAACAAAAACTCAAGTGTTGTCTGAAAGTATTGATTTTTATTTCATGAAAATGCTTGATACTCGAGTTTTAAAACATAGTGCTCGAGTATTCTCAATACTTTCATACAAACTCAATGTTCTTGATCCTAGAACACGAGTGTTTCACCAAGAATACTTAATCATTAATAATGTAAGCTTTATAATTCCTGAAATCATTTTGTTATCATCAAAATAAGGCATCAACACCAAGACGATAGAAAAAGTTCCAAAAAAACTCCAAGGTAAGTTGGGTTCTCTTGCAACCCTTAGCATATTTGTGATCCTTGGAGCTTCCTCTACCCTTCTATGGGTTTAGATTTTTTATTTTGGCTCTCTTTTGCTTGCTGGAAAGTTAGGTTTTGGTGAGTGAAGAATGTGATGGAGTGAGATTTTGATGAAATAATTGGTGGCAGATCACTCCTTGTATGATAAGGGATTTATTGATGTATATATTATGTTGGTTTGTTGCTTGTAGAAATTTTTGGGAATGATGAACTTATAGGGAGGTGCTGTTCAAATTTTTATTTGATAAGAAAGAAGTGTTTTTGAATTGAATAATGCATTGGAAGTAGTTTAGGATCAAGAATAAGCATTACATAAAATGAAAGTTTGAAAATCACATTTATTGGCTATGGTTCTGTTTTCGGCCATGTTTGGAAAAAATTAGAAGGAGTGTGATTTTCATGATTTTGATGAAAATTGTGTAGGGTGGAAGTGTGAAAATAATTTTGTGAGCATTGGAATTGAATTTCCATGTTTAAGGGTTTTAAGAACACTTGGACTACCAAAGGACTTTCATGGAGTTATAAAGTGTTCTTGACTTGGAAATGGCTTGAGATTGATGGCCATTGTGTTGTGAATTGTGTAGGCAATTAAATTGCACAAGGAACAATTTGAGAGATTGGACAAGAGAACTTTCAAGCTTCAAGGAAAATGCAAACTAAGGTAGCAAAACTCCTAATTCAATGTTAATGTTGTAATGATAAATGTTTGTGAATTATGCATGATCTGATGTTAAATTTGTGATGTTGAGTGTATGAATTTGTGATATTGATTGCTATGGTCATATGCATGTCATTAATTTATTTGAACATTACATGTTATATTTATTCATACACTTATTTGTGAAAGACTTGTCATGCACCATTACACATGTTATATTTATTCATACACTTATTTGATCAATTAGTATAGTTTATTGCGTGAATAAACACTATTCATTTGGCCATTTTCAATTTTCCAGATTTTTCCTTCAACTTTGGAAAATCATAATTTTTTATCTACACATCCAAACTTAGTAAACTTTAGCTCATTTTAAAGCTTGGAATGTGTAGTATTTAACTGAAAATTTTATGTCAAACGGACTTTGTTTGCTATTTTTCACTGTTACCTCAACTTTGTTATTTGACAAGGGCTTTAGACCCTTTTTGAGGTTCATCTGCATGCTTTCTCTTTTTCGCTTTTTAGATTCCTATGTTTGGACTATCTATACAGAGCATATATCAAGCTTTACAGTATATAAATTTAATTTACAATAGTCCAAAGATACACATGGCCAAATTCCACAATATTCCATTTAACTTGGAGCATACCTTTGATCTCTTTCATCCTTGCTCTTGTAACTGCCCCTAAAAATTTTGTTATGGGAGAATGAGATTCAAAGAATCCCAATAGCAATTATCTCTAACTAATATATTAATATGCATAACTATTATTGTGCATTACAAAAAGGCCATGAAACTTTAACATGCAAAACTAACCTTACAACTTCATATTCTCAAAATTTTGCCATGGCATATTATCATCATCAAATCTCAAACAAAGAATTGCATGTCAATACATCAAAGCAACAAAAATTACATGGCAAATGCACAATCACAATCAATAATAATATAAATGTAAAAGTTAGAGAAATTGCTACCTCATTTAAGTAAACTCCCTTTAACTTTAAGTGCATCCTTTTACACTTGAATTTGTAAGCTCTCTTGTTCAACCTTCCAAGATTTTCCTTGCACAAATTAATAGCCTACACAATTCATAACACAATGATCATTAATCTCAAGCCATTTCCAAGTCAAGAAGCACCTTAAAACTCCATGAAAACCTTTGGTAGTTTAAGTGTTCTTGAAACCCTTAAACTTGGAAATTCAATTCCAATGCTTCCAAAGTTATTTTCTCACTTAAACCCTACACAATTTTTCCTTCTAAACTCAATGGAAGTGTCAAAATCCAGCTCCTTCCCCACTGTTACAGAACTGGACAAAAAACAGAAAATAGGGAGCAAAGTGATTTTTCAACTTCCATTGCATGCAATTGCATTTTCTTACTCCCAAACACATGCTATTCATTATTTAACATCAAAAACACCTTCCCCTTTCATGGAGAAAAACGTGTAGCATCTCCCCTTAGGGTTTGAGATTCCAAAATTCCAAATACAACAACAATCAACACAAATCATACGCTAATCAACTCCTTATCATTCAAGGAGTGATTTGCAACCAATCTTTTTCTCTAAATCCCACTCTTTCTCATTTTTCCTCTAATGAACCCTAACTTTCCAGCCACCAAAAGAGAGCTAAAACTGAAAATTGAAACCGATAGAAAGGTAGAGGAAGCTCTAAGGATCAAGAATATGCAAAAGATTGCATCAAACTCAATTTAATTACCTTGGATTTCTTGGAGATTTTTACTTTCTTCTTGAGCTCTCATTGCTGACACTCTTTTCACTCTTTTGGGCTGCTTGAGAACGAAAATGAGGGCTGGAAATGAAGAAAAAAATCTGACCATAAAGGCTTTAATGATATGCTAAATTGATCCAATGGCAAGGATTTCATCTTGCCTTAAACTTGTGATCCAAGGGCCTCAAATGCTTCCACCTCTTTACACACATGCATGGCTCTAATTTGGCCACGTCAAGTGGTCATTAATGTCTATAACAAGTTTTTAGAAACTTGGATACACCAACTAAACCAATTTCTATTCGGTTATCCGATCATATTATGACTTATACCGGTAAAAACTACTTTATTCCTGTAACTTTTCTCTGCTTTTCTGAAGATCTTTTAATTATATTTTAATCTTCATATTTCACTTACTCATGTGGTGAAATATTTATCCCAGAAATACCCCTGGAAATCCTCCAAATTCTACAGGGTTACTCTGCCTTGTCAAAAACACTAAAAAATGGTCTACCGATGGGCAATTGAGTTTTAAGGCATTAAAAATTTCTAGAATTTTCACTGATACTTTAGCCCTTTTCCTTTCCTTAAATTTCCTACTAGAATGTCTTTAATTAATTTTCAAAGAAAATTCCATTTCCAGGTTTTCAGGTCTTTTTCTTTCCGTTCTGGGAATTCTCCTTTATCGCATTTTGGACAATAATTTTATAAATTACTATAAAATCACCTTGTTCCATGTCGTAAACTCAATTGATTGAGATCTGCTCATACCTCAAATAATTATTCTCGGTCGATTTACCTTTAAAATTCTCTAGTTGAAAATCTAGGCCGAATTTTAAAAATCTGATGCCCACTGTTTTGATCAGTGAGTTCTGCTCTGTCTATTGGGCATCTGTGAATTTTTGTAATATTTTGGTCAACCTTTGACTTTTTTGACTTTGACTTTGTCAAATGACCAAAACACCCTTGCATTTTCGCTTATTTCCAAGATTGACCTTACTTTTCTTTCTAATCTTTCAAAATTCCATACTTGCCCTTTATCTTTATGTATAATGACATTTGGATCCTTCTGTAATATCCACCATTTTCTGTAAATTAAAATAGTGGTCAAACCGATAGACATGAGATAAGACACAGCCGAGAAATGAAAGTGCAGAAAGAGAAGATGTCAATGAACCAAAGAGATCTTGGTCAATTTAGTCCCAAGGCTTTGAAATTACTTAGAATGTAAGTTAGGGACATAAAAGTCATTACGCAGAAAGACCAAGGGCAATATGGTCATTAGATAAAAAGGGCCAAACCAGTAGTTAAAAGTCAAGTTATAACCCACGGATAGAAAGTACGGAAAAAGTTAATGCTGTTGGGCCAGAAGTCGCTGAATTAGAGTTGGTATGGTGGATAGAAGTCGGTAGGAACTTCAAAGTTAAGCGTGCTCGCCTTGGAGCAATCCCAGGATGGGTGACATTCTGGGAAGGGACCCATATATCATTTAATAAAAGACCAAGGACATAAAGGTCTTTCAGTATGAAAAGTAAGGGCATAATGGTAATTTTGGAAAAATAGAGAAAGTAAAGGTAAAATGGTAATTATGAGAAAATGGAAGGGCATTTTGGTCATTTGACAAGTCAAAGCAAAAATTCAAAGCCAAAATTCAACTGTTGACAAAAAATTTACAGATGCTCAATAGACAGAGCTTGACTCGTGGAGCGCAACCGTGAATCACGGATTTTCCAGATTCAGACTGGATTTTCGTCTATATAATTTTGAAGGGCGAAAAAGGGAAAAATAATTATTTAAGGTATCAGGAGCCCTCCAAAAATTTAGACAAAAATATGAAAAAATTCAATGAATTTTATAGTATTTAATAAAATTATTATCCAGTGTACGATTAAGGCGATTTTCCCAAAAGTTGGGAAAAGATCCAAATTATACCCAAAATCCCTGAAAAATAATTATTTAAAAAATTAATTTTAAAAAATCTAGAGGGCATTTTGGAAAAAGAAAAAGGGCTAGAGAATCAGTGAAAAATGTAGTATTTTTCAAGGCCCTAAAAGAAATTTGCTCTCCGATTGCTCCATTTCAGGGATTTTGGATAGGATAAAATAATCCTGTAAAAATTGAGGTAGTCAAGGGGTATTTTGGGAATAATAAATTTTTCATATTCAAAATAAAAATATGAAGATTTAATGAGAAAGAAAATATCTCTAGAAAAGTAGAAAAATATTTACTGGAATAAAGTTATGTTTACCGGTAAAAAGCGTAATCGGTAAAAGTAATTGAAGGGGATCCAGTTTGGTTTCTCAAACCAAATTTTTAACCCCATGTTACCGTCATGATTGTTCACTTTTGAAGGCCCAATGAGAAGCTAGCAAATGTCATGGAAGTGGCTTAATTACATCCCTTAGATTAAGCTTATGTTGCAAGATGAGATGTTAACCCTTAATTCATTAAATGGTGAATTATTAAAACAGAAAATTCCCTCCATCTTCAGCCCATTTTGGCCAACCTATTCAGCTGGAAATTGAGAGCACAAAGACACCATTACAAGGTGGAGAAAGAGGAGAAAAGCTTGGTGAATCTTTAAGGTAAGAAAGGAAGACACCTTATGCTATACATAGAATTGCTTCTTGTGATCTTCTCTTCCTCTTTCATGGTCTCAAAATCTGATTTGAGCCCTCTTTCTCAAGTTCCATAGCTAGGGTTCTTGAGAGCAAAGTGAGAAAGAGAGGGATTTAGAGCCATTAAGTTGTTGCAAAAGCCTCCTTGTGTTGCAAGGAGCATATTGATGTTGGTATTGTTGTTGATTGAGTTGTTTTTGTGATTTTGCAAATTTGGGAAATCATGAAAAAATAGGGGTTATGCTGCCCAATTTTCCTCTTGAGATAGGGGAGTTAGAATCAAGCTTTACCATGCATGAATGTAAGCTTGAAAGCAAGAATATGATGATAGAAGTTGAAAAACACATGTTGGTGAATGTGTGTGTTATGTCTTGGTCTGGCCTGGAAGTGGGAGAAGATGAATTGTTTTGATGATTTCAATGTTTCCAATGGTTTTGTAAGGCAAAATTGTTTAGGTATACAAGTGTTCATGATTTTTAGATGCTTGTATATGAATCTGGAATTTTTGGAAGTTAAAGAGTAAGTTCTGTGAAATTCGTTTTCTGGAGGCAGTATAATTTTAACTTGTTTTTGTGTAGTCAAATGTTGTCCAATGACCATGAAAATTTCCATAATCAAAGTAGACTTGTCGAGCTTTAATTTGACAGGTCATATTGGTTAATTGGATTTGTGTGCCAGGAGATATGAATTTTTGAAGTTTAGGTATTAAATCTGGAACAAATCCTAGCACAGCTGGGTAAACTGAGAATTCTGGAATTCTGGGTGCATAAATGACAATAGATAATATTTTTATGTAAAGAGGACTTAAAGATATTCACATAGGAAGTTGAACCACCCTAATTGGATTTCTATAAAATTAATTATGATTTTTTACAGTTGGTCAACATGCTGACAACTTTTGCTTATCATGCGAATTTAAGAAAGAAAGTGACCAAATGTAATTTGTAGGAACTCTAAGGGTGAAAGTAAGCCTTTAGGGATAATGTGGCCTATTGGGCATTCACTTTTCATGACTCTAATAATGTCATTACTTATCTAGGGCCATAAAGTGACAAAGAAAAAGTTATGATTAGAAGATCAAAGTACTAAAGGAGGAGGCAAAGTCTAAAAGGTAGTGAACTTATTTACTTGTATGTATGTGATGTTATGTTGTGCATTGATTTGTTGTATTGCTTTGCTAGATTTATGTGAAGCATGTATGAATGAAAGAAGCTCTGTTTTTCTTTTTACTATGGCCATAAGTATATTTCACGAAACATTGAGCACGCAGCATTTCATTATATGAACATGAGCCTATGTAAGGCAAGCATATCATACACTAGCATTCATCCTATATGCATTGTTTGTAATGTTTGCTACTGAGATTCCTCGAATCTCACCCTCCCCCACTAACCATTTTTAGGTACAAGTTTTTCCAAGGGAAAGGAGAAAATGTATGATGCATGAAGCAAAGAATTCACATGGTTATGTATATGAATATGTGTTGTAAATCTTATGACATTTTAAGACTTTCATATGTTATGTAATATGTGTGATGAACCTTGGTATGTTTGGTTAGTATGTGATAGTAAGGGACTCCCATTTGCATGATCAAGCATGACTAAAAGAGGTTTAAAAGTTAGGGTTTTAAATGGTGAAGTTTGAAAATGATAATTTTGACTTCTTATCGAAGTGAAGTTGGTCAAACCCCTAACTTTGACCTGTCGGGAAACAGAGCAAATGGACTCCAAAATAGTTGAAATTTTACAAAAAATAGTTCACATTGCAAGCTTTACAACAAGACAAAGAACACTGAAATTGGAGTTTTGTACAGAAAGTTATGAAGTTCCAAAGTTTGAAGAAAATCACTGAAAAACCTGAGAAAATAGAAAATGACCAAATGAATTGTGCTTTTTTACGAATTAAACTATATCAATTGGGAAAGCTAATGACTCAATGAGTATTTATTTTCATAGAGGAACTTATAAGCTTCAAATAAAAATTGGAAGCACTCAATTTCAATTTTTCTATAATTAGTTATGAATTATCAAAGTTGGTCAAAAAAAAAAAGCTGTGAATAGTAACTTTCAAAAGTTGAAAGTTTCTAATTTGAATCTTTTAGACTTTTTGATCACATTGAGGCTTCCCTTTGATTCCAAATCAATATAAAATGAAGCTAAAGGTTATGATTAAGGAGTGTCACATTGTTTGGTATCAGAGCAAAGGTTTGGGATTTATTTGGAATAACTGTGCATTATTGTTGATATATTTTGCACTTTTATTCAATAAATCTATGAAGTTGATATGTCATTAGCTTGATGTTGTGATATGTATTGGTTGCTCTTATGAATGTATGTTAGTTAGCTATGTCTTATGTTCATTATTATATGAATAAATGTGATTGGCTAAGCATGAAAAAGTCAAGTAGACCAGTGAAGTGTTCGGAAAAAGGAAGGAGCTAGCACAAGAACTACTCAAATATGCAGGGGATAAGGATATGAAGGTCCAGTCTTTGATAAGATTGTTTCTCTTCAGCACATACTGGATGCTAACACCCGAGGACTCCGTGAGTATACTGTTCTGCATGGACGATGGTTTTGGTTAGCATATATCTAGATGGGCTAGAGAGACATACGAGCTGTATCAGATTGTCCTGAACTCGTAAGTCCAGTAGAGATGCCGATACCAAAGGAAGAGCTTCTAGTAGAAGAAGAGAACCCCGAATACATTGCATCTGGATCAGGATCTACTATGACAGTATCATCTTGAGGTTCAAGCGAGATGTAAAAGCAACCAAAAGATCAAAGTTTAAATTGTAGAGTTTGTCCAGAGGAGATAGTTTACGGGAAATCTAGATGCAATAAATGATTATGTCGAACGTAATCTGGAGTGGAATACCTGTGAAGTTACAGAACTACTTTTATCCTTAGAGACAAATATTTTATATAGCAAAAAAGAAAGGGGCAAGTGAGGCCTTTGAGCTTGATTAGGTGCAGAAGATGTAATAGGGACATCCTCCTCAGTTGAGATTGAAATCAAAGAGTCCCTTAGTGCTGTTCCGGTAGTTTGAGAATTATGGAAGTATTTCCAAAATAGATTAGCGGATTGCCTCCAGAGAGAGGTATGGAATTCGATATTGATCTAGTACTAGGAAATAAAGTATTTTCCAAGATAAATCTTATATCAGGCTATAACCAGCTCCGAGTTAGAGCTGAGGACAATTTCAAGACCGTTTTCTGTGACATACCTTAACTTTACCCTTAGCTTCATTATATATTGATTTAGAATCAATGGGAAGCCTCAAAATGATGAAAAAGTCCAAATAGTTTAATTTGAAAACTTTCAACTTTTTGAAAGTTACTATTCACTGCTTATTGGACTAACTTTGAAAATTCAAAACTAATTCTAGAAAAATCAAAATTGAGTGCTTCCACTTTCTATTTGAATCTTGTAAAATTCTTTACAAGGGAAAAATACTAATTGGGTCATTTGCCTGTCCAAATGATACACTTTAATTCGTGAAAAAGTACTGTTCACTTGGTCATTTTTCTATTTTCCAAGGTTTTCCAGTGATTTTCTTCAAACTTTGAAACTTAATAACTTTCTATACAAAAACTCCGAATTCAGTGTTCTTTGACTTGTTTTAAAGTTTGCAATGTGAACCATGTTTCTGTAAAATTTCATCTCATTTGGAGTTCACTTGCTCTGTTTTTGGACAGGCCAAAGTTAGGGGTTTGACCAACTTTACATTAACACTTAACCAACTTTTCCTTTCCAATCTCAACCATTTGAAACCCTAACCTCTAATCCTCTTTTAATCATACTTAATCATGTAGTTAGGGATCATTTTCCATCACATATTAACCAAACATTCATAGGTTCACATAACATATTACATGCCATACATAAATTCCAAAATACTCATATAATTACAACATAATTTCATGATCAAAATCATGACAAACTCCTTGCTTCATGCATCATAAAATTTCTCCTTACCCTTTGATGAACTTGTACCTAGAAATGGTTAGTGGGGGAGGGTGAGATTTCATGGAAATCCCAATAGCAAAGCTTACCCACATACATGAAAAATTGGCATGACATGCCTTAGGTTCATAAAGAATGTGTAACAATGTCAAAATGTGTACCAAGAACATATCAATGCACATGGCCATAGCATAATGTCACTCATAAACACATTCAACAATGTCATAAGTATAAACAAGTCATGCACAACATTTATATCATTTCACAATCATTTTAAATAAAGTTAGAAAACTTTGCTACCTTTAATCCTTAACTTTGTTCTTGATTTTGTAATTCCCTTGGATCAGTTGAAAATTCACCCTCTTGAACTAAACCCTTGCCTACAAAATGGACAATATAATGGCCATCAATCATAAGCCATTATCAAAGCAAAAACCACTTTAAAACTTCATTGACTTCCCTTGAACTTCCTTAATTCCCTAGAGCATTTTAACTTGCCTTAATGGTTTATAATGCTTCCCAAAACTTGGGCACACTTATAACCTATACAAAAAATCATTTTAAAGCCATTGGAAGCATTAAAATCATCAAAACAACACTCCTTTGTCCACTTTCCAGATTTGCACGAAAATTCCCAAGTGAAAGGAAAGTGATTCTTTTTCAAGTTTCCATAGTATCTATCATCATTTTCTTGTTTCTAAACTTATTCCCATGGATAATATGACTTAAATTCAACTCTCCCTTATTCCATAAAAATTTTGGCAGCATAACCCCTTAGGTTTGACATCCCAAATTTTCAAAATCAACAACCAACCATCAAACAAGCACAATATATATATATACCAAACTACTCCTTACAACTCAAGGAGCATTTTGCCTACCATTATTAGCTCTA
>JANTPZ010115550.1:0-14052 GCA_025593235.1 Vachellia pachyceras
TTGGATTAAAGCTTAATTATAATTCTTTAATTCATTATTTTTAACTCCCATATCTATTGAAGTGATGAATGCCCACGTTGTTGAATTGGAGGATTGATTATTATCATCGTTTATTCGTGTGTCTCATTTTCTATTTCTATTATCAAAATTCATTTCAATTATTTTTATGAAAAAAAACCAAAAAGGAAGCATTTTAATTTTAGTTTAGGTTACTCACATTCAATTATTAGGAATTAATTTCATTTTCGGCTCCTCAAAGTGAATACGACCCGGATTGGTGCTATATTACATTAATTCGGTTAAATTATTTTTGACGCGGATTTAAGGCGACTAAAGATCCGCTCGTCAGAGGGTATCTAAGCTTCGGAAAAAAGACAGCCATCTTAGTGTGGCCTTTTCAGTTACGTTGAAATAGTTGCTCTCAAGGGAAATTGAGTCTTTTCATTTTGGGTTCCAAATGGTGTTGCTTTGATCAGATAATAAATTTTAGTGACATAGGTTATCAGTTTTTTTAAATAAGTCCCACTATTTATAATTATGACCATGAATAAAATAATGTGTTAAAAATTTTATATAATTAAATGGTATGAGGTGGTTTTTTTTTATTTCCTTTCTCATGTAATCATGCTTCTTAAACTATTTTGTAAAAAAAAATGCATTATGATCATAATGTTGGACCAAACAAAATTCTTTATGTTTTTTCCTTTATGTCAGATTGAGTTTAGACTTAGCTTCCATTTAAATAATTTTAGCTGATCCATTTAAATACATATATAAATACCTTTAAATTATGGGGAACCAAAATAATTAAAAACAACAAAGATTATATAAATATTGTTTTGCACTAAAAATTAGAGAAATAGAAGAGATCGCAATAGAAAAAGGAGAGTGCAAGATAGACAATAGATGAATTCTTCTTATCTCGTTTCATAACTCAATACAGACGAAAGTCTACCCATACAGTGAAATCACTTTAAATTTCTTATCTGTTTGTAACGAATTATAGCTTTAGTTCTTATATTTTTATTTTGTTGTTTTTAATCATATACTTCATATTGTCTACAACGTTGATCTATACAGTTTCATAAAAAAAAAATTGTATTTAAAAGGCTGTGTCTAATGTGAAACTATAAACCAATGCTTTGAACGATATAAAGTATAAATATGAAAAACAAAATAATAATAATAATGACGACGACGAAGACGATAGTAAAAGTGTAAAAATTAAAAGCAAAATTTGTTAAAAGCATGTGACCTAAAGTGAGTGGGTTTAACTTAAAACGATACAATTTTAGTCTCCATTATATGATGCCTTTTAAAAGGTGTTCCTGATTTTTTATAGTTTTAAGAAGTATTAAATATCGTTTTTCATATATACCCATATTTAATGAGAGTAGTGAAAAAATTAAAATTAATACAAATTTGATGGTTGAAGTTTAGTATAGTTGGTAAAAATAATATTAAAAATCACAGAAATTTTATAACAAGATTCGTTTAACTGTTTTTATTTATATGTATGAATTACTTAAAAGTGACCTATATATATATTTGAATCGAAGGTTTAAACAATGGATAATAAAGTCTATAAATATGGGTGGGAGTTGAGTTAAAAGAGTAATGGGATAGTGATAGGATATTAATTAAGAAAGGATGAAGATCGACATCCACATACAAAATTTTTCATATTCATAACATTCTTCTAGTTTAATTTAAGTATTTTATCTTTAAAATTTTAGGTGAGATAATAAGAAAATGCTCTAATTAAAAAATACATATAAATATCGACAAGAAATATAATAGAGAAAATTAAAACATGGCATATACTAATCATGTGTAAGTTTATAATAAAAATTTTTAAAGTGAAAAATAAAATAAAATTGCATAATCTGAGTTTTGTTTTATAATATCTTTCCTTTCATTCAATTGTTTTTGCTTAATATTTCAGCATGCAAGTCTGCGCCAAGGCATAATTTTTTCTAAAAACAATGGTGTTCCTTTATAATCCTTCTACTCTTTTTAGTTTACTATAAATTTTTATTAAGAGACTTGGAATTCTTATAGACGACAACTCTTAAATAAGTAAAAGCTTGGGACCATCAATTATATATAGTGTTTATCTTTTGAATTCAAAGTTTTATTAATTTAAGAAATTTTCATATTGTATGCCACCTTTTTATTTAAAAGGTATATATTTGCTTCAATTTGCCCTTTAAGATGTCATGAAAGGACCACCAGAGCCTCAAACTGAAAATTACTTGATTGAACAAATTTATCACTTTAAATGGTAAATTTTATAAAATTTTCAATTCTATGAAAATGAATATAAATAAAAGAAATCATAGAGAAATTGTATTTTTAATTTTCATAATGTTATTTGACTTTCAATCATCCTTATAGTTTAACTTTTTTATTTTTTTAATTACGTTAAAAAATTAACTTCTACCACCAATGAAAACAGGCGCATGGTCTCAAGTCTCAAATGTAAAGTTCGATCCGAATATGTTAAGATCCACTGACTGCATGAAATGAAATAAAGTATAAAAAATAATTATTATTGAGTGGTGTAAATAATGATCTTGCAAATAGCAAAATAAAAATAAAAGATATGCTCCTGAGCGTCATTAATTCCCCTATGTGATCCTTCATTAGCAACTTTATTTTATTTGTTAAATATCCTTCACAATATATATATATATATATTTGACCAATATATATATATATATATAATATCTGTCACTTTCTCTTATTATCATATACGTAGTTTGATTTCAAAGTTCCTTTCAAGTTTTAACAAAGAACGCTGCAAAGCCTCTAATCCAAAACCATATATCTCAGAGAGAGAGAGAGAGAGAGAGAGAGAGAGATGGCAGAACTTCAAAGGTCTGTGACATCTTTTAGAAGACAAGGTTCTTCAGGCTTGGTTTGGAACGATAAGTTCCTTTCTGCGTTCCAAGACCCTAATAATCAACAACAACCTCCCGATCATCCCCTACGTCCTCCGCTTGATGGCAGCCGCTCCGCCGGAGCACAGCCCTACCGGAATGCCGTCAGGGTCAGCGTCCCTCCCAATGATCCGCCGTCCCCCAAAGTGCCCACCTGTGGACTTTGTGGCTTCTTCCTTAAACAACAAGCAGGAGCTGACCATCGCACCTCCTCAAAGTCTAAGAAACGTAGGTGATTATATATATATATATATGTATATGTATGTATGTGTATATAATATATGTTTGAACAGTCTCATGAGGCTCTGATCATGTAAATTTGAACTTTTTTTTTATCCTTACGTTATTGCTTCTATTTCGGTTGTGTGTTTTTGGCTTTTGAGGTTCTTGAAAAGCGCACAGATATTTGTGATTAATATAATGATGCTGATATGCCTTTTGATGGCTTCTAAGGTTCTGTGTTTTGATAATCTAATATTTATTCTATGTAAGGTAATTACAGTTGTTAATCAAAATCACTTAATTTCAGGTGTCTTGTTTTCCTCCTTTCCCACAAATGTGTAGATAACCATATGAAAGATATTGTTTGACTTAATTGAAGAAAGTGTATAATTAACGAAAAGCCAAGAATTAAAGAGGTTGCGGTTTTGAGTCACTGTAAATACATAATAATAATAATAATAATAATAATAATAATAATAATAATAAACAGTCGGTAAGCTGATTTGAAAGTTTTATTGGGGAGGAGGATATGAATTCAAGTATTGTTACTTTATATATGTGTGTGTGTGTGTGTGTGAAATTATATAGAATAGGGATGCTTTGTGTATAAAAATATTTCAAATCCTTCTATTCAAAGAAAGTTTTTAAACAGAAACTTTTCAAACATGAAAATAATGAAACTTCTAAATAGGTAATTGTAAGAGTGTCATGTAAGATGTGGTTGTGGAGGCGTTATTAGGAGAGAGGATGGTGGATGGGTAAGTGATTATAGTTGCAATCTCACGAATGTGCCAACAGCGATTGCTGAGTTGATAGGCATAATTCATGGTCTCTACCTATGCTGGAATAGATGAATTCCCATGATAGAGGTCAAGTCTGATTCTGTTGAGACAATTAGTTTACTGTTGAGGGGATGCGCAATGTTACACCCATTCAAAGACATTGTTAATGAAGCAAGGGGTCTTCTGAATAGAGATTGGCAAGTGTTAGTGACCCATATGCCAAAAGAAGAAAATACTGTTGCAGATTTTGGCTAGTCTAGCTCATGATATTAGTGGAAATTTCCTTGTATATCAGCAACCACCCCTTCATGTTGGAGGGGTCGGTAACAATGATGCGTAGGGGCTCTAGTAGCCTGTTTTGTACCCTAATATTGAGTTAATGCCATCCAGTATTTATTCCAAAAAAAAGCATTATGTACGGATGAAATTGTTCTACAAAACTTTACACCAACGTAGCGTAAGCTTGTGAAATCTAAATCAATTAGAGAACTTCAAAAATTGATTAATACTCTTTAGGTCTTTAATGTATAAAACTCACTTTAATGAAATAATTGAACTATAAAGTGAGTCTTACATTAAAGTTTTGAAGGAATATTATTAAGAGAATAATAAATTAATAGAAGACTTTTGAATTGGTCAAACGCATTTACTATTAAACTAACCAAGTTGGTATTAATTAATTTTAATCCATCAGTTTACAAAAGTGTTGAAATCTTAAAATTGACATTAAGTTATAAAGCTGCCGCCCTATATGTTAATTAAGTTATTATCAGCTTTATGTTGTTTTGTTTCAATTTTGTATTCTGTGAGTTTAATGTTGTGCCATAATGAAAGGGTGTGAAGGAGGGCATTCCATTAAGATTTAGGATAACAGAAAATGCCAAATCTCTTCAAAATTCTAATGTCAGAAAAGCCTTTACTGTTTAAGACTAATTATCTCCTTTTTTAAAATGAAATTTGTGGCATTTATGTTCAAATACAACAATAACAAATTACCTTATCCCGTTATTAAGTACTTGTTTTATTTTCAAATTTTTTTTATCCATATACCAAGCAAGCAAAATTTCATGGAAGAACAATTTTCCTTTTTCATCATCTCTCTTTGCCTTAAAAACTTTTTTATTGCACTTCCTCTGATCGTAAATATAAAAGTTAACTACATATTTGTTTTAGTTTTCAGTATAAGATCTAAATTTACCTTTTGCCAAATTTATATTTACCCCAGAACTATTCTAATTGATTTTATATGTTAAAAAAAAGGTTTCCATCAATGAGGTAGTTTTAATAGAAATGATTAAACATGATATTTTAAGAAAATTAATAAATATTTGTAAATTAGTTATTAAATTTCTTTGGAAGTGCAGGAAGCATCAAACATGATCTGAGTTAGTGTTTAATTAGTATGCATAAAACTATAGCTTCATAGAGAATCAAGATCACCACAAATTTAGCGAAGAGGCTTTTCCAGTTCTACCCACGCAAGAAAATTAAAATTCAAATACTAGTAATATTGTTGTTTCTATATGAATAAATAAATAAATAATAGGGTATGGGCGCAAATTTAGTAAATAAATTGCTAAATTTAGCAAATTTGCAAAGATTTGCATCTTTATCCTAAATAATAACACTGAGCAAACAAAATTATAACACTTAAAAAACTGAATAATTATTAATTTGACTTACAAAGAAGCATAGATTCAATCTCTCTGTTGCATCCAGCACATAATATGCCCTTCTCATTTGCTGATCAACCTGCAGGCTTGTTTGGGGAGGAGGATGCCAACAGACAGATACTACTGTGTTTGGTGATGATGGAATCTTAATTCCAACGTTGAGATTTAACCAAAGTCAGAAAATGAAGAAAAACGTTTAATAATAAGATTTTTATTTAGAGAAACAGTTTATATTTCTCAACTATAAAATCATTTTTTTACAAGTTCATCCTCTTCGACATACAAATAGATCCATGCAAAAAGCAATAATACTCCCTAAACTATGTAATTGCTTCAGATTAAATTACCAGGTTAATATTTAATTTGACCTCATATTTTATTTATGTTCGAGGATTTGTTGCGATTTGAGAATCTCACTATACATTTTTTAAAACCATAGTGATTGCTTTCCTAAGATGTATCACATTGCAAAGACATAAATATGCAAGACACAAAACTTATGAGCTTCAATGGTTTCTGAACTACAATTGAATGAGAAAAATATGAAAACCCAAAAGAAAAGAAATTAAGGCATATGAATATATAAAACAAGTTTCATTACATTATACGAATTTTCATGTACATATATCTAAATACAACAGAGACTTTTTTCCAGAATAAAAAAAAGTCTATATGTGTTGAATATGATGTATAAAATTATATATTAATTTATTCAACCCGAAACTTTTTTCACTTTGGTCTTGAACAGTAAAATATGCAATTTTTCCATTGAAAAATAAAGGAAACACCCAGTTGAATGCGTAACGAAAGAGCCAAAACTTGAGCCCACAACACAATGCCAGGCAGGACCATACGCTTTGTCAAACTCCTGCACATGAACTTTATATTATTTAATGCATACCACATACCATATAATTTATCAAATCAATAAAAAAGGTAACCGTTTTACAAATCTTGCAGACCAGATATAAACATATATAGATTAAACAAATCATGCTTATGTTGTGCACATGGTTTTTTTTTTTTTTTACCTGAAATGTTGTGCACATGGTATGAGAGTTAAAAAATGCATAGATTAATTTAAGGGACTGATTATGCTTCTTTTTTCTCTAACTGCATATAATTAGCAATTAATAACATTAGGTCCTTGAGGTGTTTAATGTTATACTTAACAGATGGTAAGATGGGGAATCTAATTAATGATTTGATTTTGACAATTGACAGTCTCAACTGAATTGGGTTGAAGAAATGGACGGTCAAGATTGAGAGATCTAGTCTAGGTCGTTGACATAGATCAGTGAGCCATAGGACCAGTTCGAATGATTCTGACCAATAAACAATAAAAGAAGAGAGAGAATGGCAATTCAAGACCGGTCTGGTTGTTCATTCGATTCTTCTGTGGGGTTCAATGAATGAACAATACTCAATCATCCAAGAAACAAAATTCCAAAAAGATACAATAAGTAAATTGTATCAGTATAACATGCACTTTTTCTGGCTTTTGCACCACAATATGCTATTATATGAACATGCTTAGCTAACTAGAAAAATTTTGCAGACAGGCTCAGTTTATGGCTTGGATAACTATGCCCGTGTCAAATTATTCAATAATGCCAGAAGTTTGTCCCTCTAATAAAAGATGGAGACATATTTATTATATTTACTCATGAACATTTTGGCCTAGATATATATGCATGATATACAAGACAAGTAATCTTTCCATGACTTGATTAGTTACCGTGGATTCTGTTTCAAGAGACCAAGAAACTGAGATTTTGACTGTTTCATATAGAGAGGTAAGGTAGGTGAATTTGAAGCATACCTTCTTTATGTTATGAGCGATGTGTTTGGAGCTAAACTTCTCCAAGCTATCATATGTTCTCCTGGCACAACGGAAGGCTTGAACTTGCATGAAGCCTGGCATGTCAGTGACTAAAACCTTCACCTGAAGATATGCAGCCACAGATGACAGTGTTTCGATTTGGGACACTGACTTTCTTCCTTCAACTATCCCTCTTACTGTTGACAGATTTGTTTCAATGTGGGATACTGACTTCCTTCCCTCAACCATTACCCCTCCTCCTCCACCACCACCTGATTCTGATTCTGCAGATACTGAATTTCTTCCCTCTTCATATCCTCCTCCTGATCCTACCTCTAAGCAAGAAGTTGATTTTCTTGCCTCAACAAATCCACTTCCTGCTGCTGCCTCTAATCCTCTTTGGCGACCACTAATGCTGGCATTCAAGCTTCGAGCTTTTGATATTCTAGTTAGCCAACTGAGTGAGTTGGATTTCTTCCCCACCTCTATTACTGCAGAAGGCTGATGATGATCAAGCTCATTATTCTTCCTTGGATTCCCTTTCCCACCTTTGTAAATGTAAAAGAACCCTCTCTTCTGCTGGTTAGCCATTTCTGACAGAGTCTCTCTCTCTATCTCTCTCCTCAAGGTCTGAAGCGAGTAACAATAGATCCAACAAGAGCCAAGGCACATAGAAATATATATATATATATATATAAATGTATTGAAAAGGGAAGTGTTGGGAATCACAAGCACAGGGAAGGCCCATTAGAATAATGTTTTATCAGGAAGAAGGTGACATATTTATAAAGGCAAACCCATGTGTTGCTGTTGCCTGTGATTGTGATCAAAAATTCAAAATAATATGACAAACGCTAGTGTAGATTTCACTTATGTGTGTGTGTGTGTGTGTCATTCTCAAGTGTGCTCTTCTGTAATGAACATGTAATAATGTAAAGCAAAGTCTTTAATGAGAATTATGTTGATCACAGGTCTAAAAATAGTCATTTCAACTTACTTATAGATGGGATTAATGTTTAACAAAGAATTTCTCTTTCAGTTTTGATTCAAAGTTCAAAGCTCATAAAATATGAGCACTGTGGTGTGGGACTAATCATTGGTCCTCTGGGGCATATTTGTCCCCACATAAACTGCTTCTAGACAGCCAGCATACAGGGACCCTTACCTTCGCCACCGCCTATTTTGTTGGGCACCCTAATAAAAAAGTCACTATCCAGCTCTTTGCTACGCGTTCAATTTCCTTTTCTTTAATCAAACAGCGCTTAAAACAAGTTTTTTGGACGCTAGTCTGGCCACTGGTTTTTGGATTAACCTGACGACAATGATGATGATCACCATTAATGACCTTGACAGGAACTATAGCAAGTGTAGACATTGGCTTTGGGGTTCACTATTTTTGGCACTTTGTGGCATGAGAAGATGTAAATAGACATTTTGGCTTTTCCCATCATCCTCATGGTTGTGGCACCTTCGCCTATTGCTGTCAATTAAATGAATCAGTGTGTACAATACAGCTAAGCTACTATAATAAACAGCATGAGGATAACATTTCAAGCCAGTTATGTGACTCGCAACTTTCTGAATCATTTTTAATTAACTATCCATCTAGATAAAATAATCAAGAAAATGAAAGGAAAGAACTGTTTGTTAGAGACAAACAAATTTAAAGGTCTCAGATCCCTAAAAACATATGAGCGATTTCTAAGTTCGACATATCAGTAACTTGTTAGCATCCATGCTCTTGAAAGCGACGAGACATAGGCCGTACTATTGGCGCTGTAACTTTTCTGCTTATTCACAAGGTTCAACTATGTATGTGTTCGCTTGCATTATGTTGTGCAGATTCAGATATAAAATGAAAAATTATCACAATTCTCACTGCTCAATTCATATGCAGGACAATTCTTCAAGCTCCATGATGCATAGCACCCGGCTAGTTAAGTTGCCTAAACAATTCAGGCATACTTTTTAAACATCATATAAGCATCCACCAAAATTGAAGGGTATTGCAACTTCAGAAGCTTTAAATATGTACAAAAAGAAGGAAATTTTCACAATCCTACTGGTCAAAGTTACTAACTCTTAATGATCTACGACAATCTCTCTTCATCAAAGGATCATCCATGGCAGACACAGATCTCAAGAAGAAAAACAAATAACCCAGCGAAGTGGCACATGACACATAGGAATTACAATGAGCAATCAAAAAAAATCACAAATGAATGGGGCATAGATTTTGGGGAAGAAATTGATGGAAGGTTGATTTTGGATTGCGGTTTATTGTATGATTTTGAGAACCCGTGTGAAATTGCTAACCTCAATCATGTGGAGGATTCTCATAGAGCAGAAAACGCTTAAGCTGAGTGAGCAAGCGAATAGAGCAACGTGATCAAAGCTGTGAAGTGAGATAGTCGGAAATGGAAGATGGAAGAATGAAGCCCTCTGGCTGCATCCAAATTTCCGCAGTGTCTTCTTCCATGATCATAAAAAATTTGGGATTCGGATTGCCTCTTCCTTATGAGAAGGGAAAATGAGCATTTTTCACTGTTTGTTTGGTTGGAGGTGACAGGTGAGATGAAGGAAGAGAACTATTTTTTTATCAAGACGGAAATAAAAACAGAAAAGATAAAAAAAAAAAGAAACTAAGTGATACCTATATTTAGAAAAGCAACCGTAGAGGGTCCATTAAAGATGTGGTGTCCAAGAGTACCACCAAGTACATTATTTGCCATACAATCAACAATTTCATTTGCATCTCTCTCGATAATTTTCAAACTGACATCACAGTTCCGCTCGAGTATCATTTTTACCTTGCTAATCAAGCTCCGTTTCTCATGAAGATCCAATACCTCATTCTGAAGGAGGTCGATAGTTTCTGCTGAGTCCGAGGTCAGGGTGAGCTTCTTTACCCCATTATCCCATACTTTTTAAGCCCCATAGCATCCACATAATTCTGTAGTAAGCCAGTTCCCATGGTTCAGATACATCATAAAGCCTTCAAATATAACTTCCCCATTCATAAGGATGCCGCCACAAGCGGCAGTATCAAAAGTATAGGAGTACGCACCATCCATCATAACTCATACCGTTTGAAGTATTCTCAGAAGTAGGTCGTCTGTCAACTTCACTTTTACCGTTTAGATTCACTCCACTCATTTTAGTTCTCGAGCGAAGAATACAATGGTGGATGGCTTTAGCTTGCACGAATATTTTTCATAACTAGCCTCATTGCCCCCATGCGTATACCCATTCCTTACTCGCCAATAAGCTAGTAGATTATAATGAAGCTATGCTTCCAGTCTCCCTCCTCTCTTATTATCTTCCTTGTCATATTTAGTTTAAACCATGTATGAATTTCAGAATCAAAGAAAGATGAGTGATATGAAGGATGCACTATACCTTCCCAAAACAGCTTTGTCTTATGGCAGTCCTGTGATACATGAAGATCATCTTCCATAATGTTACTGTACACATCACAAAAACCATTCGGATGAAGGCCACTTCTCCATTTCCTGTAGTTAGTTAGAAGGCGTCCTTGAAGGGTTACCCAGGTGAAAGTCTTACTTCTCTAAGAGATTTTAAGTTTCCAAAAATTGCCACAACATTTGCTCTTCCTCCCTTCTATCATTCAGACTTCTATAAGCTGAGCTAACTGTGAAGTCGCCACTTTTCTCCCACTTCCATCGAACATCATCCCCATTTCTATTTCTAACGTATTTCATCCCTTCCTGGATGCTCTTCCAAGAGTTCTTGATTCATTTCCAAGCACATGAACCGGGTTTTTTGGGATCAATAGTAGGTAGAAGATCATATCCACAATTATACTTGCTTCGTATCACTCTCACCCAAAGGGCATCCTTTCTCTTCACACAGCCCCATCACAGCTTCATCATATAAGCCTTATTTTGTTGTTTTAAGTGCCGCATACCAAGGCCCCTAGCCTTTTCTCCTTACGCACCTTATCCCAAGCCACTAAGTGCATCCTCCTCTGGTCATCAGCCTCTCCCCATAGAATCTCCGTGAGATTTTCTCCAAATTCTCGCATGTGCTAATAGGTAAATCTACAATCTGCATTAAGTAACTAGGAATGGCGGATACAACCGATTTGACGAACGTAGAACACCCTCCAAAGGATAGCTTGTTTATTTTTAATTGCTTACTTAACTTTTCACCTTATCCACTATGAATTGATATGTCTCCTTTATCAGTTGTCACCCGATGATGAAACGGAACACCAAGATATTTACTTAGATCGCCAGTTTGAGTAAATCCAAGTTCAGTACTTATCTGTGTGGCTATGTTATGGTTGACATTTCTGGAGAAAAACACCTTCGTTTTCGCATGGCTAACCTTCTGGCCCGAGGCTTCACAAAACCTCTTAAGGCATTTATTAATAATTTCCACCTGATCAAGACTTATTTCTGAAAAAATTATAAGATTATCAGCAAAAAATAAATATGAAATAAGCGATCCTTTCTTACACAATTTGATGGGCTTACAGCATCCCTTCTCTAGTTCAACTTGGATTAAATGGGCCAATTTCTCAATCCGTGAAGGAAGAGAACTATTACATTCATATAATGAAAATATCAATGTATTAATTAATGTTAATGTATAAATTAATTTATATACAATATAAATAAAAAATATAAATCAATATTTAAGGGTAAAATCGTAAATTATTACCACTCATTCCCTTTCCTCTCAAAACAAATAAAGGAACATTAAAAATATTTTGGGAAATTAACAATTAGATCCAAAATAGAGGAGTTAATAAACAAAATGTCCTAAAGATTGGTAAAATTACCATCGGGTTGTTAATAACAATCGGATCAGCTATTGTAGGATCTAATGGTAATTTTATCAATCTTTATGATCTTTCGTTCATTAATTTTTTTGTTGAAATCTAATTATAAATTTCTCAAATATCTTTCCTCACCTCCCTTTTAATCAAATCAAATAAGGTGATTTCCTTCGCTATCATTCCTTCCTAAGAATTTGCAAATTGATAAGAGCCGGGGGACGAAGTTTCCATCTCCAAGGAAAACATTCCGATCCATTGTTAGAAAAATTCCTAATACTCCCTTTGGATTTCTACAATTCAATTATATGCGAAATCTAGAAATGTACTTTTGGTGGTTGTTAGAGGCTCCATTGTACAATTGAGACCTAACCATTAAGCGAGAAGTGATGTGAAAGTGATGTGAACGATCCACTTGTGAATGCCTAAGATTTTATTAAAAGCAAATCTTAATGATTAATTTTTTTATCAAATTTACAACATCTTTATTCGATCACTTTGGCACAAGTCACAAGGTATTTTATTACATTTAGAAAATACAAGTCAAATTTATGAAACCACTCATCATTATAATTAGTGGATTAGGTAATCTTTAATATAAAATACTAATTTAAAAAGATCATTGAATGTAAGTAAATTATTTAATTATCCCATATATTACATTATTTCTAAAATACTTATATATATTATGAGATTATACATAGTTTGCAAGTTAGAAAAATAAATTTAAAAAAATAATAAATACAGTTACTTTAAAATAATTTATTTAATTTTTTGTAATCTTTTTAAATTAGTTAACTGTGTCTTATATTACATGTATAGCCCTATATTTATACTAAAATTTAAAACGATATCAATCAATAAAGGAATTTTTAAATATTTTTAACAAAATAATTCTTTTATTTTGCTGTATGTTTTTTGTAGTGTCTAAGATTCGTAAATATCTCTCTAGTCTATGCAATACAGAAAACAAATTTTTCTATTTGGAAAGTTTTCATTATTTTTTACTAAGCATATCCTCCTGCGAAACACTATCAAATATTAAATGTGAGAACTTCTTAAGTAGAATTAGTTTACCATATTGTGTGAAACTATCCCTTTCCACTTGATTTAACCTCACCCGATAAGTTTTCATTATGTTAAAAGTAATAAAATGGTCACAAGTCCAAGTTTGGAAATTAAAATTAGAACCGTGGGTTTTTATCTGGGCTTGACAGACCATTGGATTGATGAAGAGAGGAAAGTGCCCAAATGGCCCATTTTAAAAAGCCTATGAAATGGGGCGATCTGAATCCAAAACTTAAATGGGCGTCGTAAGGTTTTTTATTGAATTTAGGGAATGATTTTACTGGGCCTTTAAAATGAAGGGGGAAATGAAAGAAATCTATTTACGTGTAACATCAAGATACACTCGCTCTGTTGAAAGTTATCAAGACCAAATACAAAGGTTGTATAAAAAAAGACCAAATACAAAGGTTGTATTAAAAAAGACCAAATACAAAGGCCACGGAATTGCTCTGGACAAAAAAAAAGCATGGCTCGCGCGAAACTCTCTGAGGAAAAGACTCCTCCGTCAAGTGAGGAAGATGATCTCCTAGCTAGAAACACGAAGAAGGTGAAAGAAGGAAGAACAAGGAAAGGCGATGCTACACAAGGTCAATGGCAGAAGCTTGGAACAACTGATTCACGTTACGAAACCAGGGGGAGGGGGTGGGGGGCCTTCGTTTATTGATAGACTGAGAGGTACAGGAAAGAATGGTGATTCCTTTGGTGATGAGAATGGAAGCTGGAAAGAGAAAGATTCCAAGGG
>JANTPZ010115551.1:0-12863 GCA_025593235.1 Vachellia pachyceras
CAACACTCCCAAACTTCATCCTCTTCTCTTGAAGAATCTCTGATAGAAGTGTCTTCTGGAGGCGAACAACGCCTTTGTATTTTTGTGAGGCTTCTTTGATATCAAAGAGAAAACAAACACCTTGAAATTGGTAGAAGATTAAATTATAAATAGCTTTTGCAAGGGTTGTTTTGCCCATTCCACCAGTTCCATGGATTCCCAGCATACAAACTCTATCATCAGATTTATTCAAAAGTGACATCACCTCTTCTACACGAGGCTCAAGCCCAACCATGTAATCTGTGTTATGGAAGCGTTTAGGAGGCAACATAGTAAATGCATCTTCCACAACCCTTTCAATAAACTTGACTTCGATTCTACAGAACCAAAAACTCTGGTTTTAGTTTCATATGATGATTCATGCTAAATGCCTTCTTTTATGTTTCTTCCCGATAATAATCATATTGATTTTTAAAGATAGCCTTCTCTCAACTTTTTTATCCTTTGATTCTC
Source organism: Vachellia pachyceras (assembly GCA_025593235.1). Taxonomy (NCBI): domain Eukaryota; kingdom Viridiplantae; phylum Streptophyta; class Magnoliopsida; order Fabales; family Fabaceae; genus Vachellia; species Vachellia pachyceras. Next base: position 493 of record JANTPZ010115551.1, read on the forward strand.
TATGCAAAAGTTTTATTTTTTTCAACTTACAAACCTTGCTATAAATTATTTGCGGCTCACATGGCATGATTTATGCAAGACTATAAGGACCTAATTCGAAAAACTACAAGGGCTTAATTAAAAATGAGATTAAATTATAGGGACATGCATATTAATTTTCCCTTCCATAAAAATACAATAAGATATGTCTACTTTATTCAAAAGCTATTTGATTTGTATTCATATATCAACATCCAACAGAGTATTGCATTCCAATGTAGATCAGTATAATTAGTATAGGAACTGGATTCAAAAACTTTTAAAAGAAAATAGTACAACCATCGGTATAAATAGAATGTCAATTTAATAAGATATTTCCTCCTCAATTTCTTAAAAATTCATGTCACATGCTCACGTTGATGCAAAAGGAAAACTATTTAACCTTTGGCATTTTACCCATCCAATAATAATCATAATATATAGTAATTATCAATATTACTTTGTTATTTAGAGTATCTAAGTTAAAGATTAAATTTAAAATATTTATGTCTTAAATCATGAGCAATAGATTATTTGAAAAACATGTCAGTAGGAGAAACTAAGATATTTAGCCTACCCATCATTGAAGAGCCAAGCTGATGATAAGATAGCAGCTTCAGCTAAAGCAGACCTCCATTTTCTGACCTTATCCACGTCATCTTTGAACCTAACTTCAAGAGCAGTCATGGCTTCCTGAAAGCTATTTCTCAGATACTGAACATCCAACGGATCCACCTTGTAAAAGATGGGCATAACCAATTGTTTCTTCTGATTCCGACACCAAATGATGTGGGTTAGTTCCTCAAGGCACCATGTGGAAGTAGCATAGTTCTTAGAGAACACAATAATGGAAATCCTTGATCTCTTCCCCTTTCCCAAGCTTCTTGTCATCAATGAAGGCGTTGATTCCCTTACGCCACAAAGCATTATAGAGAGGCACAACGAAGGTGTGCCGAGTATCTTCACCTCTGAAACTCAGAAAAACATCGTACATATGCTTGGTTTTGCTGGTAAAGTTAGGGGATGATGACGACGAAGCTACTTGAAGCGCCATGGCTGTGATAATCGCAGTGTTGATGAAGCCAAGGTTTAGAGATTTGAATAGCCAAACGAGAGAGAAACTTATACAACGTGGATCGTGCCTTTATAATATTAAAATGGACACAAATGCTGAAGAGGATGTGCCCTGTTTTCTTTTGACTCGTCTTGTTCCTTGAAGCAATGGCTTTTTTCAGGGAGAACAACACTGTAAGTTCTAAGCAGGGGAAATGATATCGAACAAATTCTACTGTCAATAAGCTATTTTCCTGTCATTGACAAGTAATTGAGATTCATCAAATATTATTTCCCTTACTTAAGACCTACTTGCAATTTTCCTTTTTTTTTGGTATGCCTTTTATTTTCGTTTATTTTGAGGGACTCAATAAACTGGGGCAGACCAATAAGACACAGTGTGTGAGGCCAATTCCCAAAAAAAAAAATCTCTGTGTGTGTGTGTGTGTGTTCGTTCGTATATGTTAATTTAAGTGTTTATAATATTTATCAAAAATAATTTTTTGTGTAAAAAAGATTGAATAAAAAATTTTAGAATAGTCTCACCCCGAATAATCGTGAAAGCGGTTCCAGCTAGCACAGAAGTTTTGTTTTTCTTGCATCTAACAAATGGCGCAGAAGATAAAGGCTAGTCTTTATTTGACTTTTATCATTTCTTGAAGCTGTTTTGACAATAAATAACTCATTAATTAAAACTGTGGGAAAAAATTATTTAAGAGTCAATAATTACTAGATTCTTAACTTATAATTTTTGTGGTGATTTATAGATCTTTTTTAGTTAGAATCAATGGTTCATGCAACTAATTTCATCTTTTAATTGTATTTTCATTTGTTTTCCTTTTATAATAATATATGATAATTTGTACCGTACTGTATATTTTTCGGGCTTAGTATAGACTCCACACCTTATTGTGGAGAACTTCACAACATATAATTTCTTAGATGTAGGGCTCGTTTGGAAGTTCTTTTGAAGATAACTTTTACGGATTCTGAGTAAAAACCTAAATTTTGTATAATAGCTTTTACGGATTCCGAAGCAAAGTCTATGTTTTAAAATGTGATTGTGTTTATGAAGTTATTGGCTTTTAAGAATTCCAAGGCAAAACGTAGATAGGAAAGAGGAAAGAGAAAGAAAGAAAAAATAGGAAAGAGAAAATTTATTAGGAGAGAGGGTGTAATTTAACAAGAAAATTATGTTTCAAACCGATGTTTTGTATTCAAAATAACTTTTCTGAAAAATTTGAGTACTTGGATAAAACCTAGCTTTTAGAGTAAAACCTATGTTTTGAAATCAAACCTAAGTTTTAGGAAGAGAAACCAAACAATATCTGATATAAGATTAGGTCTAGTAAAAAGAGTTAGTATCTCATAAAGTATTTTGGGGAGAGAATTCAGGTCGAAAATAAAAAGCAAGGCACTACTACATTAGTTTAATTAATATGAAAAATAACAACAAAATCCCAAAAAAATCAATTTACTTTTAATGTGACGTTATTAAAAAAACTCAAATCTAAATATCATTGGAACGATTATAATTGAGAATCTTCGTTAGAGATTTACATTTTTAACTTTAAGGTAATATAAATTGATAATTGCTCTCATTTTTTTTGGGGGTAAAGTTGCGTGTCTCTTAGGATCCGACACTCTCAATAATTGAATACATCAGAGTGAAAATGGTCAGCACTCAAAAGAATGCTTCACTGCTGGTTTTGAAATTTAAAAAATTTTACAAGTGTGAATGACTTAAATCAGACTATTGATACTTTGTGTTTACAAAATTTTTTGAGTGCAGTGCTTTCTATGTATAAAATTATATCAGATCATTTCCACTGCTAAAATTTTTAAACAGTGACTGTTGATCAATTTTTTTTTTTAAAAAGAAAAGGAACAGGAGAAGGCATCGCTGCTTAATTTGATGATTACTGAAAAGACCGACATGATGAGAGACCCCAGGAGGCCAAGATAATAACGATTCATTTATAATTCTAATTAATAATGGTTGATTATTTGATTTATTTTTATATTTATTTTGAAATGTAACTTTTGAACTTAATTTTATGAAATATATTATATATATATCTAAATTGTATTATTTGAAACTTGAATAAAATGTTTTATATTCAAGATGTGGTATATTTTTAATAAATTAAATTCGTGAAAAGAGATATTTTGTGTTGAAACAAATAAAAAAGATAGTTGGAGTCTATGTTGGAAAAATATTATTAGTAAGTAAAATTAAAAAAAAATCATCAGTATGCAGATATTTGAGCCCAACCAGCGGCAGGTAAGTAAAATTAAAAATGATGTGGTTCCACCTTTTGAAAATATTTATTTAATTTTTGAACAAAATCAATTACTTGATCACTTCGGCAGTGGTGAGGTGAGATGGTTATATGGGTAAGGATGCTATACAAATTTAAATGGATTCATATTTGATTCCTTTTTGCATTTAGTTTTCCACTCAAAAGGCATCACATTCTTCCACATCCAATTTCGGCATCTCAGTTATGTCACTTCCAAATAAAGGGCCATCATCTTCCAGATTGTCTAACAGAGAATTGTATTCCGATATATATATACACACACACATATATGGTTCCTATGTTTCCTCATTTTTTGAAGCGAATCAACTTTCAATGTAGATATAAAAAGAAAGGAAAATCGTTATGAAGTCTTAAAAAAAGAAAGATAATCACTAAAAAGGCTTAAGAGTATATATGGACCTGTCTTAATTTTTTAATTTTTATATGACATTGAATGATACTTATTTATTATGAAACATTTTTGTAATTATATTCAATCTTTAAGGCATCATTATGTGCTTGATAAGGGGGAACGTTTGGAGAGGGGGGGATTGGGAGAGGACTTTGTTTTTCTTTCCAACAATATTATTCTTCGAAATTGTGGAAATTTTAAACCCCTCCTTTCAAATAGTCCCATTATTATCAATACTACATTGTTCTAAAGCATTTTGGAATTATTGTACAAAAGATAGTTTTTAAAAGATAAAATTGGAATAAAATAATTATGAATTAGTATTAAAATTAAAAGTATATTGTAATTTCTTTACGTACTGTATTATTGAAATTCGATGAATAATATGGTAAAGTAATAAATTGTATTGTTTATCAATATTTTTCTATGTTCACAGAGACCTGGTGAATGCGAATGAAGATTTCTATCTTCAAACAATGCCAACGACAACAACCGTAAAAGAGTTGATCAAGCTGTTTGGAATTTGGCTGAAAGAGATAGAGAAAGATCTAAGAAGACATTCAATGATATTATTGAGTGAACCTCTTAATTAATAATTTCTCCAAGGATTTCATTTTTGATTGAGTTTAACGGCATCACCTAGTTCATATAACCGATCCCATTTAGTAAGATAAAACTTTGTTATTGTTTTATATATTTTTCCTTAAAATAAGTAGGTTATTGCTGGCACTGCCCTTGCTAATAATTATATGTTACATAAATTAATATTTTTATTTATAATAAATATAATGCTATATGTAGTTTCAAAATGGGATGATTTTTTCATTTATAATCATATATTTTATTTTGAATTTATTTTATAATAAAATACTTTTTAATAATAATAGTACTTTTATAATATATTTTTTATTTCTGCTTGATTTTATAAAAGTATATTTGCATTTATAATAATATTTTTTATTTAGTATTAATTGTATAATAACATTTTCCCTATTGGCATTGATGGAATAACATAAAATCTATATGGATAAAATTGTCAAAATAGGGTGTAACTTGTAAGACAATAGGAGAGGAGGGTAGATTTGGACCCTCCCCTCCAAAATTTTAAATCAAAAGAGGGGCGGGAAGCATTTTCCTTCCACTCACCTCTCCTCCCCTTCAACCAAACACACATATATATGGCAAATTAATTAACATAAATTGCTTTATATAGATAAACAGAAGTAAGTCATATTGAAAAATTAGACTAAGGAAGCTACCACTGGACCATTGTCTTCGTTTGAAAACAGTTTAAAAGATTTCAACCTTGAGAAGCATGTTCCTCTCTCCATATTTCTTTTTCTTTTTTCTTTTTTGGAACAAAGGAGAATAGGACGGATAAGACTCTGCATTAACATAATGAATCCTGAAAACCTTGTTCTTTATGAGCCTCACACTCAGATCCTTTTTCAAGAACGGTTGTATAATTGTGGCAAAAGGGGAAAAATTCGTAGCATGATTATTGTACATATATATTAGTTTTTAATCTCTTGCAAGTTAAACCACTAAGTCTGCAATCAGGAAGTGTTGTGTCCTACTCTTGCTGGCTTTCCCCAACTCAAATGCACAGTTCGCACCAGGGAATTTCCTTCGAGCAAGGAAAGAAATTTTCCCTCCTTCACACCAAGTGTGGAACCAATCAGAAAATGTTGTTGCAGGGAGAATGATACTCACGCCAAAGGAATCCCTTTTTGCCTGAATAAAGAGAAAATTTTATGGGCTGCGTCAAGAAAAAGATATATACGATACTTCGTTTTCCCCCATACCAATCACAATTGTATTTGATTTGAATAATCATCAGAATAGAAATAGATAAAGGTATGAGAAAAACCTGAGACCATAAACGGCCTAATGACTCCGTAGTTAATGAATTGCAATTCTTTGCTTCTATTTTCCGCAAATTTCTTGGTAACTCTGGTATATTTCTCAGCCTCTTGCAGTTATTCACATCCATTTCCCACAACTGATCACACAAAATCATCCCCGATATCCAGAAAAGATTCAGATTTAGGTGGATATCTTCATCCAGTAGACAACAATTGTCGAGAGTCAAGAATTCTACGTTTGTGCAGCTAAGAAATGGTTGACTTTCTTCCATCAATTTCTTTAAAGATTTTTTGCTATTAGGCTGAATGCATTCCAAATCAAGCCAGTTAAGATTTTCCAATGTGAATAAGTTGTTGGGAAGCTCCCTAAGACTTTTGCAATAGCTTAAGTTTAAGCATTCAAGCCCCGCAAGATTTCCAATGGAAGGTGGGAGCTCCTTAGTAGAAGTGTCTTGCGCCCAAACATCCGTTAATGCATCCATCGTTCCCACTATATTTGGAAAGTAGTCAAGACTCTTGCAATGACTCATCAATAACTTCAAGAGATGGCATACTGATTTCGTGTGGAAAACTTGTAAGTTTGATGCATCCACCAATATTTAATTCAACCAGCTTAGAGAGAGATCCCACTTAATCATGAACTTTAATCAAATTGCAACAGTCTTTAAACAACAATTTCCTTAGAATTGAGACATATCAGGTACTTCCGTTATGAACTCACAATGTGAGAAACCCATACATGTCAAATATTCTAATCTCTGTTAAAACAAAAAACAGATTGTTAACATTAATTACAAGAGATGTTATGACCAAACTCTTATTATCTAACAGCGAAAAATAACAAGGACATTTGAGCAGATTTGATAAAAAGAGGTTTATAACGGTTTAGAGAAATAGAAGGGTAACTGAACTGATTTATTCATGATTGTGTGAACTTGAAGCGGATGGTTTTGATGGTAACGTAGAGATATGCTTACTAACCTTACATAGTTATATTATGTTTGAAGCTTGAATTTGAGTTTTATTAATTGTCACAACATATTAAGCAATTAATAAAATTAAACATTTGTTATTTACTTGAGAAAGCTTTTACAAATATCTTTCGAATCCTAGGTTAGCTCATATATCCATTTAGAACATTAATGAGAGGAGTTAACTTGAATGTTAATAAATACAAGGAGGATAAATAATTCTAGAACCCAAAAGTCAAAGAATCACTTGTTTATATTAATTTCAATTTTTATTTTAGGTTTATTACATAGTTCCTTTCTCTCTTGATTTTTATATTGCTCAAATTAGGTGAAAATGTGATAATATAATTGATATTTGATTGGTTCTAAGAACCAAATTCTATTAAGAACGATATTTTATTCATCACTTTATTAGATGTTACGATCCATGCACTGGCGATGCAAGCATTCTTTCCAGGACGCAAGAGCCAAAGAAATTTGAACAAAAAGCTAAATGCTATAAGTTAGAAAAAAGTTACCTTTATTACAATTTTGAAAACTTGAAATCTAGTCCGTTTCTTATTATAATATATGCTATGTAAGGATAATTTGTTTCAATTTAATTATTCTCTCATACTCTTTTAACTCATCCTCACCTTTAATTGTCATTTTCGATCTTTTTTTCTGTCCCATTATACCAGATTCAATGCTGCTCACTGCTCAAGCAGTCCTCCATACAGTAATCCAATGGCTTTATTTGCTTTAGCTTATAAAAACAAGTCCACCTAATATATTTATCTAGTAGACGGTAAATTGTGTTGAAAAGGTAACATCTATGATTAATTCAATCAAGCCCTATATTTATTTTTGGAAAGAAAGTAAATAGAAAGAAAATGACGACTTAGCCATCTGTGCGCACGAGCAAATAGGCAGCACCGATTTACTTTCAAATTTCAATCAAATTTTGGTGACCTCTTTACCTTTCACATGGAATTTTATACTCTTTCTTTTACTTCAAAAAAATAATTATATCGAACTAAGAAAATCATATAACTAAAATCGGTATGATAGAATCCAGGAGTTAAAGAATTAACAAGACATCTATTTTATTTAGAGACTAAATAAAAAAAGTAAAACGACAAATCGATACCGTCTTTTCAAGATGCCTCCGAAATTGGAATGTACAAAGAATTGATTGAGTAAATTTTTTGCAATTCGCAACAGAGGCGCCATCTCAAATAAAACTTAGAAGGCTAAGCCACTGCAATATTTAACCGCTAAAATTGTTCAAAAATCTCCAAAGATGCTTACCCATTGGACAAACTACCCTTGTTCTCTTGCAACACAGATGAAACAATTGGTGTCGTTTATTTCTCCTACAATACATGAACAGTGAAAAATTAATCATAAGCAAAACACCTTCGAAACGACAATCAACATATGAAGTAGAGGCACACACCTTGAAGCTTTAATTGTCTTTTCGAGTTTTCCTTTATCAGAGACCTTCAATTTTCTTATGAACCTCTTGTTGGGTTCATTAGAAGGAGAAGCTATGGCTCTCCGTTTCAGTGAAGTTGTTGTTGAAGCATTATTAATGGAAAGCGTACTAGGCGACTTGAATTAGATATCGTCCAAGTTTGTTTCCTGTTCATACACATAAACTCCACACTTAACCCCAGCTATATTTGGAACTGAACAAGTGACTTGTATCTCCACTTTATTCCAATCCAATCCCATGGATCTTTGAAGCCACCTCCAGTCTTTTCCTGAAAATGCCACTCCGAAATTAAACAAATACATATGACCCGGTGCAACTGAGATGCCATCATGTCTCTTTTCTATGACACGTCCATTGATGCTCAGAGAAAAATGGAAGAAGTATTGTTGTCTCCTACTCTGACTGGCCTTCCCCATCTCAAATGCAAATGCAATGGGGGGAAATTTCTACGAGCAAGAGAAGACATTTTCCCTCCTTCACACCAATTGTGGAACCAATTAGGAAATGTTGTTGCTGGGAAAATGGCGCTCATGTCCATTAAATCTTTGTTTGCCTAATATACCAAAAGAAAAGAGGTAAAATCGGTGCATGTTAACTTGCACAGGCAAATTGTTTGCACTACATGATTATGACTTAATTAGCGACATATTAGCTGACGAATTCAACTCAAAAACATATAAGCAAAAAATATTTAATATCCGATTTAGAAACAAAAAGATAAGAAATATTTTGTTTCTTTTAATTTCAAACTGATCACAGTTGTATTTTACTTGAATAATCATCAGCATAGCAAAAGAAAATAGTAGAAAAAAGAACCTGAAAAACTAGAGACCATAAATGGCCTAATGACTCTGTAGTTAAAGAAATGCATTTTTCTGCCCCCATTTTCAGCAAACTTGATGGTAACCCCAATGAACTCGCTCGAAACGGCATGGAAATTTGTCTGTTTGAACCCACCCAAAAGTGACCAATGATAAGCAGGTTAATGCACTAAATGAGAGGGCTATGGGCATACCCTCGGGCTGCCCTTGCCCGCCCACATATATTTATAATAATTTTATATGTTTAGTTAATATGATATATAGATATTTGATTTCACAAATTTGGAGATAGTAACATGTGGGACTCAGGTGTCTCTTATAAAAAATTTGGAGATTTTTTAAGAAAAGAACTCTCCTTTCATATAGTGTCAATGCATGTAGATAATGTTATATATTCTCAATTTTTTTGAATTATTTTAATTTTTTAGAATTATTGTACAAAAAATATTTTTTAAAACTGAGACAAAATTTGATAAAATAATTGTAAATTAAGAATAAAATTAAAATTATATTTAATTTCATATTATACTATATTATGGAAATTATAGATAAGTATGGTAAAATAATAAATTTTCTTATTTATAAATATTTTTCTAAATAGTAAGATTATTATTCATTTGAAATTACCTATCTCTCTCTCTCTCTCTCTCTCGTTTTCTCTTGCTTGGCCAAGCACAAGGAAGAAAATCACTTCTCCTTCTGTTCCTTTTTTAATAGCCCTTTTAATGCAAGAGTTCAATTAATAATCTAATCCTAATACTATTAGTCTCATCTTTAGAAAATATTGATACCGCAATTTTAAATACGGATAATACATTATTGTATACTAATATAACATTATATTCTTAAATACTGATATACTAAGTTTAATTTTAAGAAAATGATTGGAAGGAAAATCTCCTGATAATTCTTTATTGGATTTGAACAAATTGACAACTATTCTAACTATTCTACCAAGTTTCTAGAATATATGCAATTGAGGAATAAAACATTAGTATATTGTTAATTACATATAGTACCATTCCTTCGGTCAAAAACATAAATTACCAATACACAATGACAATGCATAATTTTTTTTTAAAAAAAAGATATTTTTCCCATGGAAATTAAACCAACAATCATATTTTGCGAAAAAAAAAATCCCTTTTAGTGAATTAATTAACGATGGGGCAGCAATTTGTGGTATTGGGAGTTTTTTTATGCAAGCCGTATTGAGAGTTAGTAGTAAAGAAATCTCCAAAAATGCTTGCCCATTGGATAAACCGTCTTGTACCACGAATGAATAACTTGGTGTCGTCATCTTCTCCTACCATTCATGAAAGGAAAACAAAATTAATAATAAGAAAAAGGCTTAACATAATTAAATGACAGTCAGTAGAAGAAAGTGCATATTCTCACTTTGTCCCTAGCTTTGAGTTTTTCTTTATCAGCAGCCTTGAAACTTCTCAAGAGCTTCTTGGCTGATTCATTAAGAGGAGAAGCTATAGCTTTTCGTTTCAGTGAAGCTCTTGAAGCATTCATGGAAAAATCCCTAGGAGACACGAAGTGAATATTCTCCATGTTTGCCTGCTGCTTATCCATATAAATACCACACTTAACTATGGAAATATCTGGTGAGCAACACATAACTTGTATGTCCACATCGTTCCAATTCAACTCCAGAAACTTATGAAGCACTTCCAACTTTTCTTCCCTAAAATTTTGAAGCAAATCAAACAAAAACACCTGATCTTGCCTCCCCCAAAAATTAGAAATAATTTCAGGCTCATAAGGAATATCACATGACATTTTACGACATTCTCATAAAAACACGGAAGAAGCGACTCTTTCTTGTCTTTGCCTTCCCCGATTCAAATGCGACGGTGAGACGACGCAAAATTTTCCCACGAACACGAAGAGACAATGTATCTCCTTTACAGCAACAGTCGAACCAATCAGGAAATGTTGTTGCCGGCATAATTATTTCCACATGACTGTCCTCATTTGCCTGATTTATCTAACAATATTATAAAGACCAGAGATTTTTTTTTGCAGATTTAGATCCAACAAATATAACAATACTTTCAATTTAGTTGTTCAAAGATATAGAACAACTTAATGCCCCCCTTCATATAGGAATGTTTTCAATGTGATCTTTCTAGCCTTCTATATGTATATAAATGAATATTACTTATTGAACATAACAGAATGTTGAAACATTCTTAATTCACACTGATAAGAGAAAGAGTTTTGGTGTAAGTGGGCTGAAGAGTAACAGTCAATCTAATTTGAACGGTTTAAATTAAACCTTTTCTACTTTTATTTCTAAAACATGAATTACTTTATTGCGTACAAAATTTAAAATATAAATAATACCTTAAAGGTCAATTTAAAAAATTATTTTTACTTTAAAATTGTTAGTGAAAAATTTTATATTTAGGCCATTGGTTAAAACGATATATAGATGATGCAAATCTCACTGTAACGATGAGCACCATGGTGCTCACTCTTATGATGAGCATACTGAAACTGTTTCTCACTGATAAGAAGTATGAGCACCAAAATTGGGTCCCACCAATAAGAAGCTCTAATTATAGCATGATTTTTAATAGTTTCATATCTTCAACATAACATAAAAATTATCAAAGGCTGCAGGAGAAATACCTGAGACCATAAACGGCCTGACGACTCATTTGTTAATGATTTGCAATTCTCTGCCCTTACTTCCAGCAACGTTGGTGGTAGCTCAGGAATGTGTTGTTACAAAATTGCACTTAGACATCAGTGGATCTTCAAGCTCCTCCACAGTGTTGTGCTCATACTATTGGCAGCAACATCTGCAAGTCAAAAGAGTTGCAGCATAACTCTTAGATTGCAGAAAAATAATAACAATATTTAGAAAATAACTAATCCAAGTCGTGCCCGAGGACACTGTCCTAAAGAGTTATTCCGCAACAAGTCGGCAACTCCCCAGGATTAAACGGAATCTTCTTGCCGGAGCAAGGTAGCATAGCAACAGAAAATAAAGAGCAGGAAGCAAAGAGGAAGAGAAGAGAGAAGCTCTGAAACTTGGTTAAGAACTTTTTGCCTATTCTTCAATAGTGGAGCATGGTACTTATAAGCTCCACATGACAAGGCTCTCATTCTTCCAAGCAATGTGGGACTTCTTTGCCTTCCTTGTTTTACACAAAGTGGAACTTCCTCTTCCTTTTAACACACACCCATATATAATTCCAACAATCCCCCACATGTGTGTTAAAAGACAACTATCATCTGCTCATTTGGTTTACAAAATGAGTATAAATGTTTCGAATCTAGTGTCTTTCGACTATGAACCAGACCTAGACCAATAATTCTTAGTACACAGAGATGTCAGTGAAACGTACGTTTCTATGAACCAACAAATCTTTGTTATGTAATAGAGGCTTTATTGGTCAGAATATACCCCCACATTTTCTGCTGTTAACGGCGG
>JANTPZ010115552.1:0-16619 GCA_025593235.1 Vachellia pachyceras
TAATTATCATTAAGTGTGTTAATGATAATGTAACCACCCATTTAATTGTCATTAGGTGCATTAAATAGACGAATTAATTGCCATTATTTAAGAGTGCCTTATGTGCAGCCTATAAAAGGGCTTGGAGTCGAAGTTGTAAGCGGAGCTCTTGAACTTTCGAGCATCATTCTTCCCTCCTCTGGTTCTCTACCTTGCTGAGTTCTATTACCTTCCGCTAGTTCTGTTCACCCTGTCCTTGCAGGAAGAATCCGTTTAATCCTGGGGAGTGCCGCAACTTACTTGTCGGTAGTCGCGGAATAGCTCTTAAGGACAGTGTCCTAGGGCACGACTCGGATTGATGTTTTATTTGCAGGTGTTGCTGCCACCAGGATGAATACAAGATTGGAGAGAAGCTGAAAGATCCACTGACGTTTACGTGCCGTATACAACATATGGTACGTGCGTCCCCAGGGGACTGGGAAATTTGAAATATTGCACATTTGCACTTTACACGTTTGCATGCGCCTTGTGACTTAAGGTAGTTGGATAGGAGGGAAAAATAATAATGAGGAAACTCAGAATTTAAAAATGTTAATTAGGTACTAAAGTTTTTCTTATTAGAAAAACTATTAGGCATTAATCCGCATTACAGTGTCTTTGCTGACTTAGTATGTTTGGAAATCCGGAAGAATGATTTTACACAAGTTGAAGTAAGTATGTAATAGAAGTTTTATCTTAACTTATACAAACGTGATTCCAAACATGATTGCTAAGCATGCACATGAGATTTAAAAAGTAACCATAGTTTCTACTATAAATGATTTCAACCCTTATTCAACTAGTATTGCTAATATTTCAACAGAAATTCAAAATTTTTTCAATTGAATTTTATTATTATGAGATTAAATTAATATGAGATTCTATCGTTAAAGAACATAAAAGCTCTGATAAAAAATTTAATATTGTAGAAGAGAATTTTCGCTTTTTTAAAGTTGGCAAGAACATTTTCATCCGCAGTACTTTTTATATAAAAAATAATCTTTAAACGAAAATCATAAATTCCATATTCCTTAATTTGCTTCTAAGGTTTCTAATGGTCATATTTCCTAAATAAAAAGGGACAAAGCAAGAGTGATGCCACTTTGAATAAGATTTTTTTCTCAATCGACTCACCGAAGCTTTGACCGGATTACATTCGGATCCGATTTGTATCACACATCTCAAAAATGATATCTATATACACTAAGGTTTGAATTTGAGAGCTAAGACTCAACTTAAGTGAAACCATACAACTTACCATTTGGAATAACCGTGATGGAACTTTGAGTGCTTTTGTAATAAAAAATGATTTTTGAAAGAGTTTGCGAGAGCCGGGTCGCAAGGCAGCAATGGACCACTCACAATACGTTGATGATCTCCTTGCGGCCATTTGAAGTAACTGGTAACACCGATAGCATTTTAAACTTGTGTGTGTATATATATATTTTACATATCAATATAAAAGTTAAAGTTTATGATAAATTAGCTCATTTTTTATATGGGTTGCACCAATATTAATGGCACTTTTGCAACATTAACACTGTAATCACGAGACTTGTTTTTTTAATGTTATATCATGTTAAACCAGGCTCATTTTAATCATATTCAGACTTTCATTTTATTGAGCATATGATTAAATCTACTTTTCCAACGTTATTTACTGTCTATGCGTGGATATGTATGTGAGAAGGATTACCTCAATTTGTATAAATATACTTCTTTAACGGTAACGCAAATAAATTCATTATTTTATATGATCTTTAATAATGCCGACAGTATCCTCCACAATATTTCTAGATATACTAATGCATTTTTTGTTGTTTACTGACGCCACAGGACTAATTTTCTAGTTATATATATAAAGCTATGCCATGCATTTTATTTTTTATGGGATAGTGGTGGAAAGAATGGTGCAACAAATTGTAGATTTGAGTGGTAGAATTTGCTTGCGCTGCTTCTCCTAACCAACCCACCCTTTCTTTAATTAAAGGGGCAGAATAAGACCAAACCTGTAATCTCACACCTGGAGGGAAGGTTTTATACCACTAAGGCTACAAAACACTCTACCCAACCCAGCTAATAGATGAAAAAACAACAAAAAGGGTATTCATGTTTTCATGGCGCCCCAGTGAACCCAACATAGGTCCACTCATGGATCCCACCAAAGGCAAGAATACTAAACTCCCACCACAATCACGTATTTATGCAGTCTCCTCGTCCAGAGATCACCCAAGTTATAATGAGTCAGTGCTCCACATCATGGCCGTTTCAGTCTCCGAGAGGGGAGCTGCACAAAATAAGAAGCAAAATAGTCATCTGTTGCTGAGTATACATGTTAACGAAATGGCACATACGTAGAAGCATACGTCTGAAACAATTATGCTCTGAGAATTGATACTAATAAGGAGTATATATAACACAAAATTTAGCGTCGAATGCAATTTGCAGTTTGTGTCATGCCTAATACGCGTGACAGACACAGTATGACTCAAATTTCGTAGCAACAATGCTTCATAGATGTTTGAAATATTGAAAGGCACTTCTTTCTTTGACAGAAGAGAGCAAGCGGCGAAAAATGACAGTGAAACTTCCAAATGCGTCCTCTAATTCAATGAGCATTGGATAAAGTCTTCATCCCAATTTTTTTATAACAGAAATACCAGAATGTTCCTGGGTAAATAAGATATACTGAGACAGCATACTATAACCAAACAGCGAGTTACAAATTCAGCATACCTAGCAAGTCCTCAAATGAATCTTCCAAAAGTGATGAATCCGTTAGCAGAGGTGGTGATAAGACTTGATCCTCCGCATCCTCTAAGTCATAGATGGACCATTGTGCATCAGGAGTTTCATTTGAGCCAGCATATAAGAGAAGCCCATTTACATTGTCATGGTCAGGAAGTCTTTCCAAATCGTTAAACATATCTGGAAATTCATCCAACTTGCTCTTCTCAAGACCATTAGAAGCATGACTCTCAAGCAGAGAATCATCCATTGGAGATGCAAATGACATTTTACTCCCACATGAAACTGTCCTTTTTTCTGCATCTAAATGAGAAGAAGCAGCAAAGAAGAACTCAGAACTTCGATCAGAATGACTGTCTTGTGACGATACTGAATTGCATGGCTGCAATAGCAGAGCAGTTTCTCTCACTGACCTCTTCAAGTTCTGGACATAGGAAAAATCACTACCTGCAAAAACATAAATAAGATTAATGCCATTTCCAGTGAGCTTGTCTCCAATGCAATGATAAAATTCCCCTCAGAAGCTCCAAAGCTTCAATATAATGAAACGAATCGGGCAAGCAGCAGAGTAGACAGAGCAAACCTTGAGTATTTGCAGGAGGACCCAAGGATTTCCTATCCAGAAGATTCTCAGTTTGGCCGGCTTGAGGAACTGTGCCCTGCCGCCTCACCAAGTTTCCAGCTTTCCAAGAAGATGGGATCAAGCTTAATAATTGAGGAAGCTTTAAAGCGGGAGGACTAACAGACACCTTGTCGATCTGAACATAGGCTATTCTCGAAGTCACCTCACCAACATTATCAGTGCCATAGTCCTGATAATTCAAAAATCTTGTTAAAAATAGAAAATTGAAAAATTCAACTTGTATTACAAAGGTTAAAAAAAGAAAAAGAAAGAAACAGCAAAACAGCAGGATTTCCAATATCTTGGCATGATATCACAGGCCTCTCTCAGTTTCAGAAAATCACAGGCCACTGTCATCTACCTGAACTCGCGCATTACTCAAAAATGGGTTTCATGATTAACAACTTGGAGGTTATTTCGTTCAACATATTAGCAAACATATAGAAGCTTTGCTAAATTATGTTCTTTGGTACATCGAAAGATGTGAATATAGGTTGCCAAATGTGTGTGTATTTGAGAATCCGTTGGAAGAAATGAGTTTACAGATTCCGAGATGATTTTATGGATTCCAGGATATTTTACGAATATCGAGATGCTTTTTACGGATTTCGAGATGCTTTTTTCTTGGCTTGCGTACACTGTTGGAAAAAAGTTTTCCCAAACATGCACTGTGATGTTTGCCAACGCAACAAATATGATACTGTCACGGTAGTGATGGTCATAAAGCTCGTTTTTATGCATCTACCACACCCTTTTTAAGCCAAAGATGTAAGCTTAAGTTTTTATTAAAGTGGTGTTTGTGTGGATTGCCTTTTCAGAGGGCCTCGGAGTGAATATTAGTCTAACACCAATTATGAATTATGATTGACCAGTGGGTATGAGTCCTTCTAAAGCTATGGCAAAGACCCACCTATTCTTTTCAAGAAGGAGGATGATCCTTTCGAGGCTGATGAAGTTAGAGTGACTCAAAACCAGAAATATGATAATGGCATAACTGAAAGTGGATTAGGATGAAGCACAGGCACAAATGAAGAATTAAGTGGTTAAAAAAGAAAGAGATGGAAGTTAGGGATATGTTATAGCTGAAGTTGCAGACTCACTAATTCAGGTCCCTTCAAAATTTATCACAAATATGGAGCAGAGGTTATGTCTCAGAACTTCCCTCTGAAGCTCAGATTCACCCCATTTTTCATGTCTCCCAATTTATAATTATGCTATGCAGCAGGACCCCTCCAATTTTCTGACTAATATATGGAAATTCAATTACATTTTGAGGCTATTAGATAATCCAGCCTTCCCAGTGGCATGAGAGGAGGAAATCATCCTCTCCCAGAGAAAGACCCCTTAATCTTATTCCTCATTCTTCTCTTTCCTTACCCTTGTAATTCACCTCTTCTACCATATACACTGCTAGAAGTGAGCTGCCATTAGACTGAACCATAGTCATTACCATTTTAATGGATGTCCCAGAAGAGAAAGAGATAATCACATTTTTGCTAGAGTAACTTATTCTGTTTCATTTCTGAAGTTCAGATCAGTAACCAAAATTAAAGCAAATCTTTGCATAATTTCAACAGTTCACCCATATCCAAGGGAGATTACCATGTGGTAAGGAAAAATCATGAATAATTACCATCCTCCCAGTACTCTTTGTTTTAATAGGTGATGTTGATCGGCCGTAAAGTCTGTTCAATGGAAGAAGATTGGCAGTGATGTTGTTCACCTCATCCGTACACTCTGATATGGAGTTTTGTATTGCTGGAGCAACTTCCTTGAGTTGGTTAATTAGCACCTGCACAAGAAAAGTGCAAGAATTTAAGTATATTCCACAAGATTCTCAATCCCTTCTACCAAAAACAGGAAGGACCAAAATGGAATCAACCTATAACATATCAATATAGAAGGCTAGAATCAGAGGTTAATTCATGAAGGGCATGCAACTTTTCCACAGCAAACCAAATATTTTGCATTCTCTATATTGCACAGACAGCAATATCTGTTCAGTAGCAAAAGACAGAGTCCATGCACTTTCAGTTTTCTGCACTAGACCTCCCATCGATCCAAACACATCATAAAATTAAACCTTGAAACATTAATTAAAAAGCAGTTTGGAATGAACAAAGTAAATGCCAGTGCCCAACTGTTTGCTTCTTGAAAGAAGACACAGTCCACCAAGAGTGCAAGAAGAAAGGGAAAAACATAAAGACAATCATACATATGCAATCCCTTGTCCAGGTTCTAGAAGAATATCAGAATTCAGAACAATGTAATTCCTCTACTCTCATAAATGACTCTGCTGCTTAAGAAAAACATTCAATCTCGATAATGGACTAACACGATGAGTGAAAATGTTTGAATGCAAACCTGAAAGCTTGCCAAGTGCTGCTGATGTTCTGCAAGAGTTGCTGCCAAAGACTCTGCATGGCCATTTGAACAATATTCTTGGGCAACTCGCAGTATATCAGGACCCTCCCCATCATTTGCTTTTGCCTACGGATCATAGCAATGTTATTAATTTCTATAAGGAATCAAAAACGACAAACAGTGTCATGATACCAAGGAGGTATTATATGATGACACCATTTTTCGTTATCTTACACTATTAGGAATTCAATAGGGATCGCACATGGCACCCTTTTAGCTTTGTTAATAACTTTTATGAAATGCCACATCTAGCTTTTTTATGGCATTTCTTAGCTGTCATACCAAACGTTAAATTTGTATATCTTGGCATCTTATACCCCAGTAGCTGACAGTATTTTCCTCTAACTGAAATTTAAACCAAGATAGCAACAAAACAATAAAGAGAAACCTAAGTACAAATATTGCATTTGACAACTTATATTAAACAAAGAAAACCACGAGTTCAGTACATCCACATCTATCCACACTCACTAACAGAAACAAACCAAAGAACAGAAGGAAAAAGAGAAATATGTATATAATAAGTTAGCATTCAAGAGCTAGCTCTCTCCCAGAGTCCTCTTCCCCAAAATTCTCCAAAAGCTTTCAGCCAGAAAACTGGCCACAACTAGATCTATTGCCACTTGTTTCACACTCCACCGGATCACAATGACTGAAATTGCTCATTCTATCATTCCCAGCCAGGCAGCCACCTTACTATCTTTAGCCCTTCTGGAGCACATATAACTACAATTGAAAGGACCTCAACATCAAGGCATTCGAAACTCCAATCCCAAATTCAAAAGCAGAAACAAGAAATAAAGGACCCATAGCAAGAACATAAGATGGTATCATCTTTACATGACGGTGTGAGGGAGTTTACCAAATGAAGTGATTGTTTATGAATACGTTGCAAAGCATGTGTCCAACGCCGTATGACCTCTGCTACATCAACTGTTCGATGAGATTTCCCAGTTTTGTCAGCCATTCTTGTCAATGTATCTCTGTTAAGAATGAGATGTGATCGATCACTGTCCTCGCTGTCATCAATATGCACAACAGGAATATCCCCAGGCCGACCAGATATCACATCCATAATAATGGGAGCCTCAGAACTCTGGTCCATTGCTGCAAGCAAAGAGGAGCCAGAGATCCGATACCTGAAATGTATGCATTACTTAGTCAGTCAGTTGTTAACAGATATTAAGAAACCAAGGCAGGCTAAATTACTGCATTACCTATGCTCACGGTGAGCTATCAAGTCCTCAATAGGGCCAGATGCAAGAATTTCATGTTGTTCTGAACATTTATATGAACAGAAGTCTGAATCATCCTTAGCCAGTCTAGTTTTCTTAATTGAAATAAAGAGGGAAAACACAGCAGTTGCTTACTGTTAACCAAACGCATGCATTTTACATGCATAGGTTCTTCTTGCTTGGCATCATGCTATCATACATTCGCAAAATCATGCAAATCATATTTTTCCGTTTCTGTTGTACAGTCCTAGCAATTTTATACGATACAAAAAACAGAAGCCAAAGAGAATTATGAGGCTTTTTTTATTTGGTAGCAGCATTTCTGAATTTATGATTTGCGTACACAAATAATATGTGGCTCGAGGGAGTTTTTGTATCTTGGTCTACAATCATCTTAAATTTATATATGATTGATCAAAACATTGGTTTGATATTATTGGGTCTCCAGCTGATCGCAATTTTCAACATTTCCAATTTTTTTTTTTTGGGGGGGGCGTTGTTTATGAATGGGGGGAATGGAAGGAACTGGTAAAGCTTATTTGTCCATTTAATATACGGAATTTACTGATTTTTTTCCTTTAAGCCTTCTAATCTCTCTTTTTTTGGGGGTTCGAACTTGACTTTGTTTATTTTCTTTATCAATTTATCATTTAAATCCTTTTAATATACGCAAAATCGCATTATTTGTTGTAGACAATCTTTCATAAAATTTTGTGATTAAATTCCATATTCAAACATTTTTTTACCAATTAATTTTACAATTCAAGGGAATTGACATGCTTTCCCTGAAGTTCAAATTCCATGAATTTTCAGAAAATCCCATGCATTTATGTGATTAAATATGAGGG
This sequence comes from Vachellia pachyceras, assembly GCA_025593235.1. Taxonomy (NCBI): domain Eukaryota; kingdom Viridiplantae; phylum Streptophyta; class Magnoliopsida; order Fabales; family Fabaceae; genus Vachellia; species Vachellia pachyceras. The sequence goes on from JANTPZ010115552.1 coordinate 7,896, forward strand.
CACTAGATTGACATAACAGTTATAATAATGCTAAAAACAAGGCAACATTGATCTTTGCACTTACTTCTATGAGCTAATATAGACTCCCATAGTCGAGTTGCCTCTGAAACTAAATGGGAATTATGACTGGAGGTGGATACAAGATCATCCCACAGTTCTCCTTCTAACTTTACATTATTCCTCAACTCTTGTAGTTTCTCCAGCTCTAGTTTCAAATAAGCCTGAATCCAGGTTTCATTGCCGTTGTATAGATTATAGAAGATAAACTTATAGAAAATTAGAAATATAATCATGGAGAGGAGATAAATGGGCAAAAATAAAGCCTTATTTTGCAAGATTCCCATAATTATTATACCTCTTCAGCACAAAGGCTGCGAAATTCAGCAGTCATTTCATGAGCCAAGTCTGACCACATTGCCTGCTGCTGTACGGCCATTTCTGCATTTTTAAGAAACTTCCTTCTTTCAAGGGCTATTCTTGCCTGTTTTAAGACAAGCCACCCAATTAAGTAATGATCCGGCAAAACGATAACATAAAAATGCTAAAAAGGAGTATAGGGGGAAATTCAATCTTCATGCAATCTCTAGCAAGATGAATAGCTTCTAATGAAACGGCCATGGTATAAGTGAAATCCATGAATATTTTTGTACTGCTATCATGGAAATAAGACTTCAAGATATGTACGTGGAAGAAATAAATGTCTTGAAGGAAATATCATAAAGGCTAAAACTCAGAATTCCTTTCTTCCATATAAACAAGCCATGATTTTTATAATTACAAATATAATATCACATATATCATCTGTTCGAAAACTTTTCGTGGGTCATCAGTGATACCTTTGAAACAGGAAGTAGTGTAGCTGCATGTGAAAACGCTACATCAGTCAACGGTGCAGGCAGCGGGTTAGAATCAACATCAGCTGCAAACGTTCGTTTATGAACCTCTTGCAAAGCATGCAACGAAAGTTGCCATATAAGTTCAACAAACCTGCAGCACATTACACAACCAAATAACCTAAAACTAATTCTAGTTGAAATTGAATTGTCCTAATAATGTGCTTCAATTTGCCACATCGCATTCTAATAATTAACAAAGATGCATTTTACTAGATTTTTGCCACTAACCTAGGTCCACAGCACGTAGCAAGTGAAGAAACCCTTGAATTGCTCCGCGGAAGCGCACCCTGAGACTCGAGCTCACTAATAACCCCTTGCACAACCTGGTAAAGTAATTACAGCATTAATTAAAATTATTTCAGAATTCAATTGTTAAAAAATGTATATACCTCAATTGAACGCAGACCCAGAATCATAATTCGAAAAATAAAAATGTAGAACTGATTTTTGTCAATTAATTTATACCTTACGAAAATCACGCGATTGCACCGAATCAAAAATTGGCCAAACCTTATCAAAATCCTGGAAGATCCAACAAGTTATCCAATGGAACAAAGATAGATCGTGCTTAAAATTAGTATTCGTCCATCAAATTGTGCGAACTGGCATTGAAGTGTGGGATGTTTTACGGGTGAGAAATTGACAGAATTGTAATGAATAATAAAATAGAGGGATTACTTTGGCGGACTGAATTGGTCCTCTGAGGGAGGAAAGAATGAGGTAGAGGAGTTGTTCACCCAATTTGGGGTTAGAATGGCGGAAGAGTCCAACACGAGGGATGCCACCAGAGCATCCGATTCCGATAACTGCCGGATCAAGGCCTAACAATAAACAGTTAGTGTACATTGCACTCTCTAGCTCTATCTCTCTCTCCCTCTCTCTGTCCATCATCGTAACCAAACCTCAGACCCCTTTTCTCTGTGTGTTAGATTGTGAGAATAAGTTTCTTCCTCCTCCTTCTCCCTGTAAGTTGCTTCCTTCTTCTCTCTAACAGAGGTATATCCCTCTTCGTATTTTTGTTCATTCCACCGTTACCTCGGAATGTCTTCGGAGACGCTGGTCCGTCCCAGTCCTAGTTTGTTATTACAAAATGGATCAGAATTTCAAAACGGAGTGGCAGATTTTTAGCAGAGTTTTGAGTTTTGAGTTTTAAAATTTTTAAAAATTTAGTTTTTAATTTTAATTTTTGATTTTAGGTTGTTTTGTTTTCAATTTTAAAAAGGTGTTGTGAATTTGAAATGGGATAACGTAAAATTGGCTTGGCTCTGCGGGAGCTGCTTCCCACCGCCCGATCCACACCCACGCAATTGAAGACATCTCTTCCGGCAACTCCCTCATCGACGCTGCTGCCCTGTCCCACGACTCCATCGATCTGAACATGGCTTCCGGCGACAACCCCAATGCGAAGAGCGAGGTGGCCGTGGAGGACGGTGAGCAGAGGTTGCTCAAGTGAGAGAATGTGAGGTCCAAGGCGGAGAATGCGAGGTTGTTCCAATGAGGTGAGTTAATTAGATATCTGATTGAGTGATAAAGTTTTCGCTGGAAAAGAAAACAAAGGAGCAGCGATCGAAAGAAAGAAAGAAAGGTAGTGGAGCATGTTTCCAACACTGTTTGGGCTAGGGGACGGAATGTGTGAGAAGAAATGAATTTTGAATGATAAAATCCTGGAGAAACTATTGGATGATGGGAGTTGAAAGCAAACAAGAGAAACAAATGAATTTAGAGTCTTGCTTTTCTTCAGTTTCGCAGGGGACAGGGAAGGAGAGGTCGCTGGCGATGGAGTGGCCAGAGAAGAGGATGAAGGTGATGGAGAGCTTACTGGTGGAGGAGAATATTCATGGGAGGAACGGCTTGGGGAGGGCGACGGTTGAAGAGTGAGAGAGAGAGATGCATGATAGTATTTCAAAACAAAATCAAAATCTCAAAACCTTTTTTTGTGGTTTTGAAATTTGAATAAAATCTGTTTTGAAATAGTGTTAAAAACCAACTCAACTGCATTTTAGCCAAATACATTTAATTTTCAAAATTGCATTTTAAAATCGAAAACTGAAAACTTCGCACCACCCCGAACGGGCCTTTAGTTAGTTAAATTTTGAAAATGTTTTTTATTAATTTTCAATTTGAATAAGCCATAGTTGTGGGCCTGTGGTATTTGGTTCAAATTTCTGAGTTTCGTACTCAAAAGTGAAAGCCATGCCCGTGGCCGATGTATTGCCCTTCATAATTTTAACGGCTTGGGCCGGCCCACAAGAGTTTTTTATGAACCGAGTTTTTTAAATGCAATGCAATTGAAAACAAATATATCCCACAGGGGCCCAAAAAACAAAACGACTCGCACCGACGAAGAAAAACAACCAATCGGGGGCGGGGGGCAGTACTAGAGAACTAGAACTGAGACCTGGGGAAAGCTTGGTGAAATAGTCTCCATCTCCTTCGAATTCTCTAATCTGTAAATTTGCGCTACATATACTAACCCTAGGTCATCAAGGCCACAACCATCCTATCATCTTTATTGCATCTGCGCTTTCTTGCATCTCTTAAATGGTAAGCTTTTGATTGTTGTTGCAGGGAGGTATTTTTGTGGAAATAAATTCCGTTAAATCCCTGCTTGATGTGTTTTATTATTTTCCAATTGTCTTTGATTTTTCGAAATCGAGATTTTATATTTTGGTTTTTTTGTGCTTGATTGATTGCAGGCGACTCTTGCTGATTCTTTCCTCGCGGACCTCGACGAACTATCTGACAATGAGGCTGAAATTCCCGTGAGTACAATTTTGTTCATGTTTGCATCAAATTTGAAGTAGGCAAGTGATAATTATTGTTGTGCCTTCTTTGTAGGAGGATAACGATGTTGATACTGCGGATATGGAGGAAGATATTGATGGAGATTTGGCTGACATTGAGAATCTTAATTACGATGATTTAGATAGTGTTTCAAAACTGCAGAAAACTCAGAGATACATTGATGTTATGCAGGTTAGTCAGTTATGGGCTGCTTAGCACCCTGTTATTGTAACAGAAACTTTTCAGTCTCCGTATCTGTTGAGATTGAAATTTTAGCCCTTCTCTTGCTGCTGCAAAAGAGGAACCTATTTGTTCCCCCCCTTGGTAATACACAAGGAGGAACTATGTATAGAATCAATACGAGAAGCCTGTCTGTTTCTTATTTCTCATAAGTTAGCTACTTAAGCATTGGGAACTATTCTTTTTTTTTTTTTTTAATCTCAGAAAGTGGAAGAAGCTCTTCAAAAGGGTTCAGACGGCTCAAGTCATGGGGTAGACTTAGAAGACGATCCTGAATACCAACTAATTGTGGAATGCAATGCACTGTCTGTTGATATTGAGAATGAAATTGTTATTATCCACAATTTTATCCGTGACAAGTATCGCTTGAAATTTCCCGAGCTTGAATCACTTGTGCACCACCCGATTGATTATGCACGTGTTGTTAAGAAGATCGGAAATGAAACAGATCTGACTCTTGTTGATCTAGAAGGGCTCTTGCCCTCTGCTATTATCATGGTTGTCTCAGTTACAGCATCAACTACAAGTGGCAAGCCACTTCCAGAAGAAGTCCTTAGTAAGACAGTTGATGCCTGTGATCGAGCTCTTACTCTTGATGCAGCAAAGAAAAAGGTTCTTGATTTTGTTGAGAGTAGAATGGGGTACATTGCACCTAATCTTTCAGCTATTGTTGGAAGTGCTGTTGCAGCCAAACTCATGGGAACAGCAGGTGGTTTGGTATCTTTGGCAAAGATGCCTGCTTGTAATGTCCAGCTTCTGGGTGCTAAGAAAAAGAATCTTGCTGGTTTCTCTACTGCAACATCTCAATTTCGTGTAGGTTACATTGAGCAAACAGAAATATTTCAAACTACCCCCCCTCCTTTGAGGATGCGTGCTTGCCGACTATTGGCTGCAAAGTCTACACTTGCAGCACGAGTAGATTCAACACGGGGGGATCCATCTGGGAACACAGGGAGGGCCTTCAAGGAAGAGATCCATAAGAAGATTGAGAAGTGGCAAGAGCCGCCACCTGCGAAGCAACCTAGACCTCTTCCAGTACCTGATTCAGAGCCTAAGAAAAAGAGGGGTGGTCGTCGGCTGAGGAAGATGAAGGAAAGGTCAGCATCAGCTTTATTTGCCAATCCCTTCTTTTTCATGCTATTGTAGGTTGAAGGCTTTTTATCCATTCCCCCCTTTGGTTTTTGCGGTTGACCTGTTAATTCTTTTGTCAGGTATGCAGTGACAGACATGAGGAAGTTAGCAAATAGGATGCTGTTTGGTATCCCTGAAGAGAGCTCTTTAGGTAACTTTACCACAATGCACTTGTGTTGATCTGATATATTTTCACAATGATGCCAAGGAAGTAATTTTTTTGGAAATTTTGTTACCCTTCCAAATCCGTACTGCCTTCTCTCCTTAATTTCATTTGCTATTGCATTATAGGGGATGGCCTCGGTGAAGGTTATGGAATGCTTGGTCAGGCTGGCAGTGGCAAACTTCGGGTGTCTGTCGGTCAAAGCAAACTTGCAGCAAAAGTTGCTAAGAAGTAAGTCCTTGGTCAGGCTTTAGCATTTTCTTATTATGTGCTTAGTATTTGATTGTGCTGTAATTGTAGCAATAGCCTTTTTTGGCTGTTGAATTGTAGCAAGAGTTGGACCACTGTTCTTGTCTCAGTTGTGCTATTTCCCAGTTGGTTAACAATCACATTACTGATGTGCTATCTTAATTTTGGCAGATTCAAGGAAAAGAGTTATGGTAGCAGTGGTGCCACATCAGGTTTGACTTCGAGTCTAGCATTTACACCAGTGCAGGTCAGTATCACTCTTACAATCTCATCTGATATGTGTCTACCTGTCAAGTGTAGCTCAACTGTTGCTCTAGCTTTAAAATGACTTATTTTTGTTTGTGCACTGCCCTAGAACTTTCCTTATGGGTTAGGTTATTTGGTGTCCTTGGTGAATTCATGGTGTGTCCTCATAAATTGGAGCATTTTCTTCTGCTTAGTCTTGGAGGCTTTGGTAGAACTAAGGCTGTGCCTATCTCTCTTTTATCTGAGCAAAATGCTTGTTTTCAAGAATTATTCTCTGCCATTACTAAGACAGGGCAAGATAATTTTCTGTCATTTCTATTAGTTTCTTGCCCTTTTTTTATATTCTGAGGGATTAGACACCTTTGTTGTATCATGTTGGATTCTGTATTGTTTGTCTATGTTCCGTGCTTTGCTTGGGCGGATATTTCCCTTCGCATCTGTGATCTCTCTCTTATCTTTACTATATTTCTTTTTTAGTAATGGAACTTAAATTGTTTGCATAGTAATTAAGAAAAACTTCCCCATTTCTTTCATTCTACGAAACTATGGTCTTCTTGCAAATTTGCAATGGCCATCAGCTGTTTGAAGAAAAATGAGGTAGGCTGAGTGATACGGCGAGCCAGCAAGTGTCATTTGTAAAACTTATAGGAGTTTATCAAGAATGTGAGGTTGTCATATTGTTATAACGAAGCTACATCAAATTTGTTTTGTCCATCTTGTGCCTTGTGAAACCCAAGATCCACAAGTTATGAATAATGCATGCAGCTCCGCTGAGGTGTTAGAAAAGTACAATCTTTTGAGAAACTGAAGTTATCATCTCATTTGTGCATCGCACAGAAAAAATGATCTCTCTGTTCGATGATATTTAGTTGGCCACTTCTCTGCTTAGATTTTTCTCATCTGGATGTCATGTGATAAAGCTTAATCATTATTTCCTCTTCGGGCAGGGGATTGAGCTGACAAATCCACAGGCTCATGCACACCAACTTGGCAGCGGAACTCAAAGCACTTACTTTTCTGAAACTGGAACTTTTTCAAAGATCAAGAGGACTTGAAAAACAAGGCTATTTATGTTGATGAGACGCCCAGATTTTAAACTGTTGATTGTAGACATATGGGGAAACTGTTGACGCTGCAGGAGATCGCTTGGATGAGCTTATGTTGTATTTAAACTTAAAAGCATAGATGTATTTTGCGTTTTTGACCGTAGAGTGTGTTGGTTCCTTCAATAGCATAGTGTGACCCTTGTTGTTGATTCTCGCGGTCTCTAGTCGTCTTAAGACCCAATCAAAAATTACCTAAAACTAATGCAATATAGTGCATCAACCCTAGGATCGTTCTCTTATCAAGGAGCCTTTGTTTCAATTCCCTAAGTTAAACTAAGTGCTAAAAATATGATTAGAATGAGGGGTTTTTGTGAAATGATTTTTCTAAACCTAATGCAGATGCAAGAAATTTAAACTAATGAATGCTTTTGAGTTTTCAGAAATGATGAATGCCCTTGGTGATAAAGATGTGACCTTCCTCGCTTGAAAATAATCGTGGGAGTTATAAATTCATTAAACCTTTAGTAAAACTTCAAGATAACACTTGAGTCCAATATTCTCAACCGATAATAGCTCCTACGAACATAGCTAACTATTATTTATTGAGGTATTGTTAAAAACCGTTTAATGCACAATTAAAGTCGGAATAATGCAATATGAGTCTTCTTCGTATGAAATGCTAAACAGCCATTTCAAAAGCATCAAATAATCATATTAACTATACAATAACACGCTAATTAACATAATTAAATTAATGCCATCAAAAAATCATAACACATATTTGTTTCATAATGCATAATCCAAAATTAATTATGAAAATCAATCCAACAGAGATAAACAAACATCCATCTCAGTTCTAAAATCATATACAATCATCCCTAAAACTAGGAAAATCAAATACATAATTTTAAACTAATGGAAAGATAGAAAAACTCCCCTATGTAATTCAGTGAGCTCAGATCAATTATCCATCACCAAGAGACAAGAAAATTAGCCACGCATCGTCATGAAAATTCCCAGATTACACATCCAAGTCGTCACCCACTCTGCCTCCTCGTGAATTGTGCAGGAAACTAAGCTTTGTTGAGGTCCTGGAAGTAACGTGAGTCTCAGCAGCGTTCTCGTGCGTCTTTTTCTGCGTGCGTGTGTGCGAGCTGGATGGCGAGCTAGATGAGGGCGTCGTCCTTCTTGGGCTACTCTGTGTTCTCCAAGTCTCCTGGTCTGTCGGCGTCTTCTCCTTCTCTTAATCTCGTCCAGCCGTGTGTGTGCGTGCTCTGGCCGAGGAAGAGAGTTGAGAATGGACGATGGGGTGGTGATACTCAGTTTCTCCGCTCAGTGATCGCTGGTCGTGGCGAAGGGAGAGAGTAGATGAGAATGGTGGCCTTGGAAGAGAACTCTCCAGGTGGCTTCCGAGGGAGTGGAGACTGGAGGAGGGGGATGGGTGTGATGATTGAAGGCTCCTCCTCCTCTGTCCAGCTGTGTGTGTTCGGAGGTGAGAGGGTGTCGGCGGCGTGGCAAAGGAATGGAGCAGAGAAAAGTCATCCTGTGTGTGAGTGGCGTCGTGGGTTAAATGGACGATGGAGTTGGCGGCTGATTCGGCGTGAATCTCTCTGGCGGCGTGAGTTTGTTGCATGGATGAAGAAGATTATGATCGTCGCTGGATCTGTGCGTGCCGTTAGAACAGAATCTGGTGCGTGAGATTGGCGAAATCCGTGGCGTCTTCTGTGAGCTTCCCCTGCGTGGCCGTTGGTGCGTGCGTGGAATTCAAATTGAAGGTTGGCTGCCTTCTTTTTTTTTTTGTCTTGTAGTGGCCTGAATAATAGGAATGGATTTTGTGGCGTGATTGTGCATATGGGAATTTAGGGCTCCAACTTTGCTTTATCTCTTGCGATGACTTTTATATATTTTTTTTATTTGAATTTGCCAAATTCCTCCCAAGCATCTACAATACAAGAATTAAACACCAAAT